>WSFP011423356.1:0-22638 GCA_009831015.1 Picea engelmannii | reverse complement strand
AGTGGACGAGAGGGATAAGTGTTTTACCATCAAATCATGTAGCCTTGATGTGATCTGCATGGATTAATTAGTCTAGAAACAAAACCCTGGAAATTAGGGGTTTGATTAAGATTTAATCCTATCTTTTGTAACTCCTTGATATTGTTAGAAAACTGAAGATATCGAACTCCTAATATTATGGGATAATGAGAGGCTATATTTTGGACACTGTTCGAAAGAGAAAGGGTTCGGTTCAGAAACCCGAGGAGGACCTTAGGATGCAGAAACCTGTGTGTGCTCATTTGTAAGCATGAGGGAATTTATGTTTTGAAAACATTCCTGGCATTGAAAGATTCCTGAGATTTGTATATCATATTGTGATTTCTTTGTTGCTCATATGCATTTCCATCTTGTTTGAATAAATTGTAGCTTTTGACGATCAATGGTTGTTTTTGATTTATAGATTCTTGAAGCAGCAAAGGGTTTGTTGTAACTTGCCTATGAATCATTGTTTTGTTTCAAGTATCTCACCTTCTTGTTGCAAATAAGATCTTTGTTCCATGGATGATCTATTTTATAACTTCTTCTTTCTTCAATCTGCCATCATATTAGCTATTTATCTGATATGCTTTTCAATTGCCTTCTAACTTCAGGGTGTTTATTTGACTCCATTCCTAATGGTAGCTCATTGATCTGCAGTTTGTTGCCCTCTCCTTTCTCGATCAATCTAGTTGATCCACACACCAAACCTGTTTTACTTATTAAGTTTTCCAACATTCAAATGGGTGTTGGGCTTACCCTTCTAGAAGTATAAGGGTAAATTCTAGTGCTAACAGGGACCATGCCACATGGGTTCCAATTTTCCTGCTCCTAACTTGTCATGATCTTGATCGTAGACTAAGACTAGGTTGCCTTCCTAGAAGGTACGAGGATGAATAGATTTATCATACTGGATTTTGACACACATTTTATGTATTTCATTAGTAAGATAAGTGTCTCAATGGGTCTTGTCAAGTTTCATAAGGTACATAAAGTGTTCTTATTCAACAATAGTGTTTGGAAATAATTCTATGACTAGTTGAAGTGACGGGATTTCACATTCAATTGGAAGTACCATTTCTAGGCTGTAAACTAATTGAAAAGGAGTAAAGACTATGGCAGTCTTAGTGGAAGTCCTCTAGGCCCAAAGGGATGGAAAAATATTGAGGTGCTAGTCAATTTTATGTTTCCCTACCATACGTTGGATCACGGTCTTTAAAACTTTATTGATCACTTCGACCTGACCATTAGCTTGAGGGTAATGAGGAGATCAATTTTCATGGTGGAAACCTAATTTTTTTCTTAATTTGCTCATCATATGATTACATAAATGTGAACTGTGATCAATAATGATAGCTTTCGGGAATCCAAATCAAGAGATAATGTGATTGAACATGAAGACTGCAGCATTCTGTTAGAATATAGAAGATGGTGTGCTCGTTTTACCATTGACGATACCGCCGTCACCCAACCATAGGTCGAAGCCTCCCTCCGAGCACCTTAACCTTGACTGAGAATTCCTCCTGAAGCAAACCCTAGGCTAGATAGCCAAACAAGGAGCAGCGCATATCTCCCCAAGGATAGCACAACACAAAAGCTGATCAGATAGTCCCAAACCCTAGCCAAGAGATATCCAAGCCAATACTGAAACTATCTACTACTGCACCTGCACCTGCAACCCTCCTCCAAACCTGCGCACCAGACTGCAACTGCAGTGTGCACCAACTAGGAAAACTGCAGTCCTGAGATGTGACAAATCAGAACTGGTGCCCTGTATTTATAGTAATCCTGCCAGTTTACTGGGGCCGACTTCTCTTTCTGGGTATGTGTCTATTCAGTATATTATTATTAATTCTGGTCGACTTCTTCTCTTGGAGGCTAATAGCCTAATATAAATTTTCTTCTTGAGCCGACAAGGCTTCTAGGGTTATTAGCCAACTCATTAGGGTTTCTCTTGCTTTTCGGAGTCTTCTATTCTCGTCAGGTTCACACATGGGGGTAAATACCTCCTGCAGCTACCATAATATTAACACATTCTTGCCATCATTTATAAATGTAGGCATAGCCACGATCCACTTAGTGAAGTAATCGACGACAACAATAATGTAACCATGCCCCCGACCAAGGTAGGCTTACATTGCATAAAATCTATGCCCCATTTTGCAAAAGGGCCAACAACAATGACTGGGTGTAATAGAGCATGGGAGGAGCGCTTTTTAGGATGAAAAATATGGCAAGGAAGGCACCTCTTAATGGCCTCAATACAATTGTTAAATATGGAGGGACAAAATTACCCAACACGTAAGATCTTCTGGTCCGTAGCCATCCCAGAGAGATGACCACCACATGCTCTAGAGTGGCAATCATTTAAAACAGTTTCAGCCTCATCATAAGTAAGACAACGTCACAAGAGGGAATCGATGCCATGATACTTTGAATTTTCACTGGGTTAGGCTCAAGCATGAAGTTTATTTCAATTTTAGCATGTACTTGAACCATAGACAAATATAGCTACACCATTAACAATTCCTGCACTAACCAAGATCAAAACAAGAAATACCATGCACAAGAACAAAAGAAATATCCTGGGAAACCTTTCTCAACAACGAAAGAAACCCAACAATCCTTTGCTATATTCTCAAGAGAAAGAGCTCCCACACCATAGACCTAGCACACCAAAGGGTACTCTCCAAAACCAAGAAGCTAGCACCCAAGAGAGGTGCACACTTCAACCCTAGAATATGTACTTCCTGAAATTTCCAAAATCACATGTGCGTTGTGTGTTTCCTCAATGGGGAAATCACCTTTATTTATACTAGACTGGACACATCAAAAGTGGTGTCTATTAGCACAACAGGGATGACCTCAATAACTCAGAATATAATTAATAATTACAATATTAATTATCTTTTACATTAATTATCTTTCACTTTATGGTGGGGATGACCTATACCTTTTACATCACAATTAGGGTTATAGGTAAATCTTACTCTTATACAATATAGAAAGGGATCTCACACACCCACTAGTGCTCAGCCACTAGGCGCACGTCCACCTGTGCTCATCCACAGGGACGCCCTACTATGTAGATCTCTATCTCACTAAGTCTCATAGGAGAATCATCTGGAGTACCACATCGTCTTAACTCTCTACACAGAGGAAAATGATACACCCATCACATGGGAACCTTCACCACTCACAGGGGTACACATCGTTTCATATCAAACGACACACCCATCTCATGGGAATTCACACCCCACACAGGGGCACACACATCGATATACCCATCTCATGGGCATCCTTACCCCACACATGGGCACACAACGTTCCATCTGAGTCTCAAAGAGGAACGACACACCCATCTCATAGGCACACCCAACTCATGGTCTCTCTCGCAGGCCGAATCACTTAGTCTATGTCTTGGAGGATGTCTCACGAAGTTGTAATCATCAACAATCACTCTCAGCTAGGGAGTCATTCTACACCAGGCCAAGTCTCTCACGGAAGTACTCGAACTTAGTCTTGGCAAGCGGTTTGGTGAAGATATCTGCAATCTGCTCATGTGTAGGAAGGTACTTCATGTGTGCTTCTTTCATCTGCACCATGTCTCTGATATAATGATATTTTATCTCAATTTGTTTTGATCTATCGTGAAACATAGGATTACCAGAGAGCTTCACACAACTCTGGTTATCACAATGAATAATGGTAGGATCCATCTCATGATCAAATAAATATGGTAGGAGCTTGCAAATCCACACTTCTTCGTGGACTTCCACACTCTGCTTCTGCTATACTCAAGGCCGCAAAGCTTTGTTTTATGTTGCACCGGGAAACCATGGTAGACCCCAAGGTAAAAAAACAATCAGATGTGCTCTTCCAGTCCACTGCTCTCCCTACCCAATCTTCATTGGCATATCCCTACAAACTCAAGCCTACACTGGAGGCATATCTAAGGCCATATCCAATTGTGCCTCGTGGATATCTCAATACATGTTTCGCTGCTATCCAGTGATTTTGTCTCGACTGAATCATGAATCATGAATCCCTATGGCTGCTTGAAGTAAACTTCTTCCTCAATCTCACCATTGAGAAAGGTTTTCTTTACATTCATTTGATGTATTTTCCAATTCATAGATGTAGATAGTGTAATGATAGTATGGATGAAAGTGTATTGGGCTACAAGAGAAAATGTCTCTTCATAATCAATTCCCTCTGCTTATGAAAATCCTCTCACCACAAATATTGCTTTGTACTTCTCAACACTTCCATCAGTTGCATGTCCCTCTGCCTCCAGTAGAGTCTGTCGAGCCCGTGTAGGCTTCTCCTGGCCTATTGTCAATATATCTGGGAATCATCAGCTGGAGCTACAGGATCAACTGGATCAATTGGATCAATAACTGTCTCCATATGAACTGTTGAAGGAGGAGAAGGTATTTCCTCTTCCTTCTTCTCGTTATTTGACTCCCTCTGAGTCAAGTGACTCCCTATAAAGTCAGAAGGATAAACATCTCCCTTTTTTGGTGTTGTTAACCTGGAGACATCCCATGTCTTCTCAGGTCCAATACTGCTTCTACAAAACTTTGTTGGCCTCCCGTACTAGGATAACAACCAAGATGACATCCCATAAGGATAACAATCAAAATGGCCTCCTGTACTAGGATAATAACCAATGAACACAAATGGGCTCTCGTACCTATAGGGATAACAACCAACATGGCCTCTTGTACTAGGATAATAACCAATATGGCCTCCCGAAAGGATAATGACCAATCAAAAAAAAAATTGGACTCCCGCACTAGGGATAATGGGCCAAGTCATGAGGTATGAACAATAACTATCGTACAAACATATTCTTACATAAATCAAATGATCTTTTTCTCTTACAAGTTTTCTGGCAGAGCCTTGAGCTCTTGGAACTTGTGGAAGACTTCAACCTAGGTCTTCATGAAGTCGATCCTAGTTCTGTAGCCTTCATTGCAAATAATTTTTCCACATTTAAATCGTGTGCAACCTCTTCCTCTGTTGAAGATGAACTGGAAGGTTCTGACAAGCCTTGGGCTTCAGGCACCATATTTGTGTTTTTAGCTGATTTCGTATCATCAACATATGGAATAGCCTTTCCTTGCAACTATCCTACATCTGAAACATCATAGCCTTAGATACATGGTGGTGTCTTCTACTATCTCTCTAACATGTTTTTTCCTTGTGTCGATCATGTTCCCTAAGATCCTCTCTTTTCCTGCGTTGCACCTTCTCATCTTTATATGACTCAAAATATTTCTCCCCTCTCTTATACTTATCTCTAACTTAGCTTCTAGATTCATCGTGATCTCCAACACCATATTTATCGCGCCCTCTAACCTCATCATGACTTCTTTTTGGTTCAAGTTTATTTCCTCCTAGGTCTCTTGAATGTTATCTGTTATCATCTCGGTTTGAGTATTCAAATCATATGTCGCTTCTAGAATCATGTCCTGAATAAGAACAATACATGTGGTGGTCTCTATCATCAGTGCCCCAATGCCTACAATTATAGCTGTAATCATCTGACCTACTATGGTAATCATGACTACGACTATAAGAATGTCTCTCAGTCATCTCACGTGCATCAGGTCCTCTCATACCATGAACATGATCATAATCCCTGAATGAATCCCTTCCCCCATCATTCCTCCTAGCTCTCTTTGAGCTATCAACAATATTTTCACCTTGCCCATGAGAATCATTTGAAATCATACTGCTATCATGCTTAAGGCCACCCTCTAGTATACAACGAATGGAAAGGCAATTCCTATGACTAATTTTCCTTTCCAAAGACATCACTAGAAGAGGGCAATGATGAGACAGAAACTGACGAATTCCAGCGGTACTTGCAATGGGAGGCATCGTTAGACGACTTGCGAAATGAGGGATTTTCATTTGACGTATCGAGCGACTGTGACACGAGGCTTGTATCCATTTCCTGGTAATCGCACCGCTAAAAATTCACAGAGAACCCCTAGAAACCCTAGCCTTTAATCATCAAAACCCTATTTCCTAACTTGGCAGTAATTCTGCTTCGGGGAACCACATAAATAAAATAAAAAACGTCGAATTTGTTATAGGAGTTTGTACCCTTTCTCGACAAAGGTTCTCTCAACCTCCATGACCTTCCTTCAAACTTGATGTGAAATGATCTTCTTCAAGTCTGCTCTGATACCGTGTTGAATTTTCACTAGGCTAGGCTCAAGCATGAAGTTTATTTCAATTTTAGCATTTACTTGAACCATAGAAAAATGCAGCTACACCATTAACAATTGCTGCACTAACCAAGATCACAAGAAGAAATACCCTACACAAGAACACAAGAAATATACTGGGAAACCCTTCTCAACAAGGGAAGAAAACCCAACAATCCTTTGCTATATTCTTAAGAGAAAGACCTCCTACACCATAGACCTAGCACAAAAAAGGGTGCTCTCCAAAACCAAGAAGCTAGCACCCAAGATAGGTGCACCCTTCAACCCTAGAATATGTACTTGCTGAAATTTCCAAAATCACATGTGTGTTATGTGTTTCCTCAATGGGGAAATCACCTTTATTTATACTGGACTGGACACATCAAAAGTGGTGTCTATTGGCACAACAGGGTCGACCTCAACAATTTAGAATATAATTAATAATTACAATATTAATGATCTTTTACATTAATTATCTTTCACTTTATGGTGGTGTCGATTTGTACCCTTTACATCACAATTAGGGTTGCAGGTAAATCTTACTCTTAGACAATATAGCAAGGGATCTCACACACCCACTAGTGCTCAACCACTAGGGGCACATCTACCTGTGCTCAACCATAGGGATGTCCTACTCAACAGATCTCTATCTCACTGAGTCTCACAGGGAAATCATCTAGAGTACCACATCGTCTCAACTCTCTACATAGAGGAGAATGATACAACAATCACATGGGAACCTTCACCCCTCACAGGGGTACACATCGTTTCATCTCAAACGAAACACCCATCTCATGGGAATTCTCACCCCACACAGAGGCACACACATATATACACCCATCTCATGGGCATCCTTACCCCACACATGGGCACACACTGTTCCATATCAGTCTGAGAGAGGAACAAAACACCCATCTCATGGGCACACCCAAGTCATGGGCTCTCTCGCAGGCCGATTCACTCAGTATGTGTCCTGGAGGATGTCTCACGAAGCTGTAATCATAAACAGATACAAATCGTCATTGATGATAACATAATGATGGGTTTGATGACAGATACGATGACGGTCATTCTGTGAAATTTCGGGATGGAAACGTTGAGTTTGGAGATAGAAAGTAATATCTCCATAACAGGGGTCAGAGGTACTGATAAGAAACAAAGACTCATCTGTAAGAGAGTTTATGGGATTGGTATCTATGTCAGCACGGGGAATGTCGCACAAAATCACAAAAATGACTAGCAATTTCTCAGACTTGGACTTCTCAAATTCTAGATCGAACTCCTCAAGGATCATGATCAAGCGTGAGTATTTCCCCTAGTACTTGACAGCAAAGGATATAGTACATGGGATTATTGTCGACGATAATGATAGTTTTGCGAAGGAGGATATAGTGATGAAATATCTGAACAATGATGGTGGCTTCCAGAGACAGTTTTTCAACATGAGAGTAGTTGACTTCGGGACCTGAAATTCATTTGCTCAAATAGTAAACGACATGCTCTTGGTCACTATCAATCTGTTGAACTAGCACCATTCAAATGGTGGAAACATAAGCAGTAAGGTATACGAGTTAATCTTTGGTGTAATTAGGGGGATGTAACAATGGTGCATGCATCAATGCATGTTTTATGGCATCAACGATCATTTTTCTTGATCGTCCCAAATAAAGAGGATACCTTTCTTCAAGAGACGCATGAATCCTTTAGTAACTTATGCATAATTGTGAATAGAGCGATGCAAAAAGTTTTCAATACCTTGCAAACTTTGAAGTTTGAGAATGGTGGTGGGAGGAGGCAATAAAGTAATCACCTCAACTTTTAAGGGATCCAGTCTGATCCCATCCTTGGAGACTATGAATCCGAGAAGCCATCTAGATTCAACACAAAAAATGCATTTGTGTGGGTTAAGACGGATCCTATAATAGCGACACCAAAGAAACATGGCTCGAAGATGTTCAATGTGGTCATCACAATGAAGCGAATGAGTGTAAAAATCATATAAATAAGGATCCACAATATGTTTAATGTCATGGAAAGCATACGACATGGCCCGCTGGAACATAGCCCCAACATTTTTAAGGACAAAAGAGATTTTATGATAGGTGAACGTACTCCATGGGAAGATAAAAGTTGTCTTATGCTCATTAGAGCAGAGTATCTCAATCTAATTATAACCAGAAAATCCACCCATGAATGAAAAGATGACACTCTCGACACAATTATCTATGATTTGGTTGATAAATGGGGTGGGATAGTTGTCCTTGGGAAAATCATTATTAAGACCGTGGTAATCGACACATGCTCGAATAGTTCCTTGTTTATTCATGAAGGGAGAAATGTTAGACACCCATTCCATGAGGGGGACATGATAAATAAAACCAACATTCAATAGTTTCTCTACCTCATCTTTTATTGTTTCTATTTTCCGAGGATGTACTGGGCACAATTTTTGGCGAACAGGTTTAGCTCCTAGGTATGTATTGATTTTGTGAACAACAATAGATGGATCAATACCTGACATTTATTCATAACTCCAAGAAAAAATGTCACCAAACACCTTGAAAAACGTTGTATATGGTTGAATATTGTCGGGAGTACAGTGCTTTCCAAGATGGACATGTTCTATGACACCAGGCTTGTCATATATGTCAACATGAATAGTTTCAATAACAATATCCAAATTCCCTTCAGATAAAGCCAGAATGGGAGATTTGGTTAGACTAATAATACAGATTGTAGGCATAGATTTATTACCACTCTTCGCAAAGTTTGGAGTAAGTTGAAAAGATTCACGATGATGGATATCATCCCATGGGGGTCCTCGATGCTCAAGACTTCCATAATGGAATTGTCCGAGGGAAAAGTCTATAGAAAAAAATCTAAATAAAATAAAGAGGAATTCATCCAGGATTGCGAAGATTAGGGGTTTGATGAAGCAACAAGATGAGTATTAGCAATATGAGTCAATATCAGAACAAGAGGCTGACTAAATGGCATAATATGTTGCCTCATCCGGGCTAAGTGGCATGATGTCACCAAATGACACAAGCTGGGACAGGGTTGGCATGACCCAAGGATCTGAAGAACCAAGGGATTAGTGTACCATGGATGAAATGGAGTTAACCTTGGTGATCGAAGTGGAAGGGGTAGGGGTAGGTAACGAGAAAGTACCCATTAGTGTAGAGTCTTTCAAAAGGCCAACCCCTACACTCTCATAAGATAGGTGGGAATCACCGACTAACAAAGCATTATCAGAAATGCAGGTAGTGGAATATGGAATGCAATAGTTGAGCTGGTCAATAGTCACAATTTCACCTTTTTGGGGAAACTATAACGTTCGAAAGACCGATGATGCAACAACGATAATGACATTGAACCAGCTACAACTAAGCAAGAGATTATAATCAAGGGGGGAATCCACCACTTCCACCTCTAGATAAGTGGTTTTTCCCTCGACTTCTGTAGAAAAGGAACTCAAAAGACCATACCCATGCCCATAAAATTCCTTGAGAGTAATGGGGGACTGGCCGAGACTGGGAGAACCAAAAATTCTCCAAAATGCCAAAGACATGACATAGGTAGAATCTCCCTCATCCAAAATAGTGCGATGGACATTTTTCCCACAAACGTTGGATTTAATGTGAAACTCAAGTTGATGGGAGAGTATTTATTTCAAATGTTCCAGATTAAACATTATAAAATTGTATGTATCCTCATATAGGGCTCCTATAGCAGAAAACAATGTTTTGTGCTAGCTAGGACAATTTTTCTGAACTTCAAGGGTTGACATTGCACGAGGTGTCTATGCTAAGTCCTCAATGATGTTGTAACTTTGTGTGGCACGAGAACTGGGATTAAAAGATGACTTACAAATTGTTCCCTTGGGAGGGCGCAAGACTAAGTCAAGATTAGTCTTCTCAATCTGAAGAGATCCAGAATATGGAGGAGGAATAGAAAATATGGATGATGCATAGGTCTTGGGATCGACACTTCCAGAGTTATCAAGAACGAGGTCATATTATTTGGCTCTAGTAGTCAAATCAACATATTTCATCATGAATAATTGGTTACTAGATGAAGCATCCCCTTGATGAGGATGACATGCATTACTCCCGTGGGGAGGAGCAGGGTTTTGGGTAATCATATGTTGTTGTTGAGTAGGGAAAGGATTGGTCAAAACAGTGGGTTGGGACTCTCCTTTGATGATTTTATTAATAACATCATGATGAGGGAAATATCTCATGTAATGATCATCTCCAAAAATAAGACAAGGATATTTGGCTTTACGCTTGGTCAACAGTTGTTTCATGGTTTTTGTTTTCTTCCTACTTATTGGAAGATTTCTTGGGTTTTCATTTATTCATCTTCTTTCATCCAAAATATTGGGATGATTCGGATTACACTGCATTGACTTCGGAGGATTTGGCAGCAGTAGACGTAGATTTGGTATTAGTTCCAACCAATGAGGAAGGAGGGATAGATGGTTATGACAGTTGGGAACCCTGTTTTATGGTAGTAGACTAGGTTTCGATAGACCCGACCAAGCCATCAACATGGGAAACCTGAGCAGGATGTCTAGGATCACTTGACGGATGCGACGCATTAGGAATCAATTCATACAAAGTTCTAGTCTGAGAATAAACTAGATCTAAATATTGGGCAGGGATAATTGTTTGTTCTCTGTGACTATGCCATTCATTGAGACATCACAAGTAATGGATGGTAACAACAATTTAGTGAACCAATCAACCAATAACTGATCGAGAATGTGAGATTTAATCAATCGTCTGCATCTCCTCCACTCATGTATATGAACGAAGATGTGGGTGGAGGAAGATTACCGCAGTGAGGTTAAAAGTTCAGTACCCGTCTCATATCGAATTGGTAATTGGTAATGATCATAGGATCATGGACACTTGGAGGACCACCAATCATAATTTAAACTACAATAAATGGATTCCCCACAATAAGATGTTGTCTATTAACTGGGGTTTCCCCCCCAACTAGGTATTGACTAGTAATATGATATCCACCAGTTTGGGGTTACCCGCAAACTGGGTACTGATTTACCCCAAGATACCCACTATTTATAGGTATCTCCATAGCTAGATAAGGACTTATTCCAGGATAACCTCCAACTGTTGGTTTCCCAAAACCTAGAAGATTCCCATTGGTGGAAGGCTCCCTCCCAACCGGAGTGTGAACTCTCTTGGAAGTTGGACCGATAAGAGGTTTCACCCCAGAGTGTTGTGGAACAGAGGGTGGGATGGGTGTGACAGTTGGAACAACTATCGTAATGTTACCAACTGGACAAGATGAAAATATCCTCAAATTGTTTGCTAAGGAAGTATAATTCAGCAGTAATTGAGGCGTTTGAGTTACATTCATTTGAAAAAACTGGGAGGTTATGTGGGACATGGTCATCCCTTCCATGGGGAGGAGAGGAGGAAGTGGTTGTGAAATAGGAGAAAAAGTGGGTGTGGAAACATGTGATGGAGAAAATAACTCGATCGGATTTTGTCTAAATCGTTAAAAAATGTTGTGTCCAGAGGGTGTTTCCTGTTATCCCCTAGCTTAGGGATAACTAAGGAGATTATGTCTCGATTCCCAAAGGTCCTAGAAATGGAGTACCAAGAGCCATATTGACTTGAGCCTAGCCTTGGAAGGCCCATCCTTCTTCTTTAGTGCCTCCATCCTGTCAGCAACAACAACATCCATGCCATTGGCCTAGTCCTGAAGTAGCAGTGGGTCTTGCTCCATGAGGTAATGAGTCTGGGTATCTTGGTATGTGTCACTCCGATTCTCAAAACATTTGAATATGTGAATTTTATTCTCTTTTTCTTCATGATGTATGCTTGGAATTTATTCCTTTTGACTTGTCCATACCCATTGGGGATGATAGAATGCCCTAGCAAGTTGGTTCCCTTAGCCAGAATGAGTTTCCACTGGGTGGGTTTATGAAAGGTCACCATCCATTGCTACCATACTTATCACTTTTCATCATCTTCCCTCTCATATTTCCCCTACATTGGTTCATGAATTGGGTTTTCAAAGCTAGTAAAGGGTTGTACCTTGCCTTGTGGGAAGAAGGGGCTAAAGGCCCATAGGGTAAAAGTAGATGGAGAAAGATGAACGACAAAAGATTGAACCTTTAGATTCTTCGCCCAGGGATCCTTGAGAAAGAAATAAAACGATTCTCAGTAAGAAAAAGGAGGGACCCATAAAATAAATAAACTCAAGACCTAGTTGGAGGATAGGGGGTCTCATCATGAGCCAACCTATTAGGTCCATGGGAATGTAGCGGTATGAAACTACTATTCATTTGGTCACCACGCCAGGGTAGTGGCTCTTGGTAGCATAGCCAAGAGAAAGGAGGTCTCATCACGAGCCAACCTTCTCATCTCAGTGAAATGCTTGTGGGTAACACTATCACCAGTGGTCACCACACCAGGGAAGTGTCCCCCATCTATTCTCCTGAAAGAAAAATAAATAAGATAAAAGTAAAAAGGAATTGATTGGGATAGGAAACAATTGCATCCATGACAAGGTGCATCTCACCCTATTCAGAGGCACCCACAGGTAAGACCTATATTTCTCTGTCATCATTGCACCCCTTGCCCAAACATCCCCTACACCGTCTCATCCACTCACATGACCTAGATTGGTCTTCACCAGGAACACGCCACACCTAAGGAGAATCTGCCCAATAGGATGTCCTAGAACCCTCTCCAAACCTGGCTTGTTAAATAGTATAATGTCTTTGAGCATTTTTCTGGGAAAGGGGGGTTTTATGCACATGTTTGGGTAACTTGATTATTAGATCTGATTGACATTGATATGATCCATGTGACTTATGAGCCCATGGAGGGAGTACTTGTTTTTGTTGTAGGGCCACACCTGACGGATAGGTACATGTGGGGAGATAATTAGCTCGGACCTCCATAGGGATAAAATCCCACCAGATGGATGTTGAGACCCCAGCCAGGGAAAGACATATACTAGAGTCTTGCACCAGAGAGAGAGGAGGAGGTTCCACCAGAGACAGCTTGCCAGACCTAGACCCAGGGGGGTCTTTCCTTTCCCCTTGAACGTTGGCCTTGGAAGGCCCATGATGTCACCTCTCTGACCCTTGATTTCACCCAATGTTAGATGGACACGATGGAGGAATTTTTGTGCCAAGTGGCACGTGTGGCATGATCCAAAGGCCTTGGAAGGACTAACATTTTTCTCCTAGAGGCCAACGTCTCACCTAGGAGGCCCAATGTCACCCTAGAAGGGCATGGCATCACCTCTTTTGCATTATTTAGGGTTTAATTTGTCAATTTTATGTAAAAAAATAGATATTTGATGTAACTGGCCATGTCGGCCTTTTTGACCTAATTTTGTAATTAAAGGTCATTTGGATTGTATAAATAAGAGATAAATCTCTTGTATTTTTTCATCATTCTTTCACTGACAAAAGTGAGGTCTGAAATTCGGCCTCTTTAAGGCTTATTGGCTGAAATTAAGTGGTGCACAACTCTTGGAGGAGGCTTGTCTTGGTGTTTTTTGGCATTTTCTTGGTGGAAAATTTTCAACTAGGGTATTTTCTAGATTATTGTTGGTGAATGTAATTGAAATTCTGAAATTCTTCTTTCCTTTGAATGGTTATAGTATCTTTACTTTGCATTTACTAAGATCATGAAATTGCTAGTATAAAACCCTAGAAGATTAAGCACATGTTATTGTCCTTATCTCAATAGCTATCTACCTACTAGATTTTGCTAGAAAACCTATCGATTGAAGCATGTGCTAGAGCCCTACAATTGTAGCACTCTAACATGATATTCTTCATCAAGCATTTATTTATCTCAAGCTTGAACTAAGAAGAAGGAAAACCACTAGGGCCTAGGGTTACCTACTTCCTAGTAGTCGTTCTCCTTCTAGGGTTTGGTAATTGAGGCCTTGGGTTACCAACACCTCAATCATTTTCCCTCTTGTCTCTAGTTCACACATTATCATTTATTTCCTTCAAGATTTCTACTGCAAAAAGAGACTCCATTATCCCTAAAGACACTGGTTTATACCTTGTACTTGATTGATTGATGAGAACAACCATTAAACCTTATACCTCAAGCTATTTGCTAACTTTTCCTAGCCCTAGATTAAACTAATCTATTAACATTCTTTATGATGTTACAAAAGTAAGCTACAACCATATATTGCAACAATAAAATATCCTAAAAGAAATTATTAAAGTTGATTTTTACATTGCCTTATTAGCTTCCGACAAGTGCTAGCATATTGCCATTGTTGGGTTATCATTTTGGGTCATTTTGAAGATTTTTTAAATTGTTGTTATAAATTTATGTTTTCTTCATCTTATATCAACTTATTTTTTTTATTGAAAAGTCCAAGGTTTTACGAAGCATAACATCAATTGTTACTTGCAAACTAGTGTTTTCTTGTTGTCTTGTTTTGGGTAGGTACACTTAAGAATATCATTGCTTCATATTGTTAAACCTTTGGGACTTTGTGATCAGTGTGACTTGTGAGAGGGGACAACTTTTCTTGATATCTTAACCTTTTCCTTCTCAAACCCCTAGGTCACCAAGGACGTCTCCCCTGGGATTTCACCCCTAAATAGAAAGAGGTGTCTTATTAAGGTGATAGTGATATGACAACCTCATGTTACGCCAATTTATCATCCACTTTCCTTTCCCTTTTTGACAAGTACAAATTGTGCGATAACATTTTGGCCTCGTTTTTGGGGAACATTGAATCAATTCTCCTCAAAGACGACACTTTTCGGTAAGCCTTTCCTCAAAATCCTTTAATTTGCAAAGCTTACCTGGTGACTCCACCGAGGGTGATCCCCTCATCTCTTTGGTAGTTTCAAGAAAACTATCTAGCGACTCCACAAACCTCAAGGAGTTATACCAACCCTCCCCGTTCCTTTAGAACAAAACCTCCCTGAAACTCTCTTGTAGTAAAATCATTAATTGGAGCAAATATTCCCTTAAACACAATGTCTAGCGCAGGAACTAAGACTGTCAATCCAAACCTAGCCAACAACTAGAAGCAATGGTCATCCAATATCTTCAAACCGTTAGACATGATAGGTGTACCAGGGTACCCTAGGAAAATTCCCCCTAAGTATGAGAAGTGGTTGCCTAAATTCACGTGTAATGATGTAGTCGGTGCCGGGGAGCATATGAGTAATTTATGTGCCTTCTTTTAGCTTCATCCCATCAGTGATGATGCTGAGGATCTAGCTATACAATTATTTTCTGCTACCCTCCATGATGGTGCTAGACGTTGGTACAATGAGCTCCATGATGCTAGTATTAAAACTATGGACAGGTTAGAGGAAGTATTCCGCAAATGATGGAGTATCAAGGAATATCCCAACATGCTATTGATAAGGATGAATAACCTCATGAAACAAGAGAATGAAACCATTAGAGAATTCCATTACAAATTTGAAATTTTGATGCAAAAGATCCCAATAAGGCATCATCCTTATGATAGTTTCCTTCTCTTTCTTTATAACAAAGCCTTTACAGGACAACTGGGATATCTCCTGAGAGATAAATCCCGTAAAACAATCCAAGAATCCCAAGAGGTAGCTACAAGGATTTAAGACAACCTTTCATCATCTAGAGTCGAGCCTTTCTCAGCCCCAAGAGTCAGAATAGATGTTAAGCGTAAGATAGTCCACAATGTTTAACCTACCTCATACATTAGTGCTAGCTTGTAAAAGCTACAACGAACTGTAGATGGCATGGTAAAAACCCAAGAACTAATGATGAATGAGATTTTCAACCTAGAAAGAACTCGACAATAAGCCCCTAGGGTTCCTTACAAAGGGAAATTCCAGAAATGGAACCAAGTTTTTAGACAAAAAATGATCAAGAGGTTCCCAATAATTTATCCTCTGCAAATGTAGTAGATGAAAACCCTTGGTGCTTACAATGCAATGAGTCACATTGGGAGCATGAGTGTCCTTTTAACAATGGTGATCATGACCAAATAAACATTGTTAACCCCACCATTGAAAACCCTCAATATTTCCTTAATGTCACACTTGAAGAACATCAAGAAGGCATAAAGGAAGCAGCTAGGAAGGCTAGGATGGAGGCGATAATTAACCTTGACCAAGAATCAAGAGAAAAGTTGAAGAAGCAAGAATTACAAGTATATACTAGGCAAAAAAGAATGAACCAACCATCCTCTATTGGTCCTGTAGTTTCACAAACAAGACCTCCACCCATGAACACACATCTTCCTAAGAATCCTCCCAAGACTGATAAAGTCGACTTAAACTTTGATTTTAAAGGTGCACTGGAAAATTTGCACGTGACCATTTCCTTAAGAGAAATCATCAAAGTCCCATCTGTAAAAGAACGATTCAATTTTTTTTTCAAAAGTTTAGATGAGCCAATGGACCTTCCTATCATGTTACAAGCATATCGCTTTAGGGTTCATTATGATGGACATCCACCTTTCTTCTTGACTTAACAACTGTATGCTTGATTCAAGGGCAGGTACTAACATGATTTCTTTGAAGGCCATGGAAAAATTGGGCTTGAAAGTCACACAACCTTACATGAATGTGTGCGGTTTTGAGTCCAGGGCCATACCCACTCATGGGGTAGTTGAGAATGTCAAAGTTTTCCTTGGAATATACCTCGAGAGAGTGATCCACATGGATATTGTGGTGGTGGATGTCTCAGATGTGTGGGTTATCCAGGAAGTTTGCTGCAATGCTGGGAGGCACCTTAGATATAGATCTCACTTATATCAACATGCCTATGAATGATGGGAGAATAATCCATCTCCAGAATGTGCCAATGACCAAGGTCCATGTGCTAGAAATTGGTGATGACATTGGAACTGACAAGACACATGAACAGGGGTGATTTTAAGGATGGAAATTTATTTTAAAATGTAGAAACTTGGGCGAATCTTACTAATCCTTCATATGCCAACTATAAATGTTCGACGAGATTTTTGTAAAAATATTCAAATTTATAAGGATTTTATATAGTTTGTATAATTTTTTGGTGATTTTTAAGTTAAAATAGTTTTATCCTATAGAATTTGGGTGAATCATTTTTAGAATAACGAATCTTTTTATGGGAAAAAACATGGAAAATTAGCCCATGAGTGAAATTTATCCCCTAAAATCATCCCTGCACATGAACCAATCAAAGAGAGTCTTCCTGTATTTTCCCTTGATGATTTACCTTTCGCTTCAGAGGAAGACTTTGATCAAATACAATGGCTGAAGAAGGAGGAGTATCACCAACTCTTATACAAATATAAGGACAAGGAAGTTGGGACCATCCCAATAGGAAGTCTTCACAACAAAATCCCACCCCCTTCCCTTAAGACAATATACCAGGGTTGTGTAAGAGGCAGCCAAATTTAAGGCCAAGGATTACAAAGAGGGGGATACAGTATGGATGTGGGATACAAAGAAGGGAGAGCCTACTATTTATCCACATTGGAACGAAGAAGACATCCATTACAAGTTGGTGGACACCTCCTTAAGCCCCATCAGGGGGCATATATTTGACTTCACAGGTAAGTGCAAGTAAGTAGGTAGGCATTTTCATTCATTGTATATACCATCTTCATTTCATGCTAGATTAGTTGTAATTCCATTTGTACATATGATTGTTTACTTGTATTTCAGTACATCATATATGAGCCAGGGGTGATATCACCACCCCAAATGATTACTAATCAATGTTGTTGAGATCTAGCAGGTCAAAGGTCATAGTAGAGATGATGAGGTTCTCATGCGCTCTACAGTGAGCACATGTCCCCGAGTTGGAGCCAGATGTTATCCCCTATCCTAGGGATAACTAAGGAGATTATGTCTTGAGGCCCACAAGTCCTATACATGGAGTACTGAGAGCCATATTGACTTGAGCCTGGCCCTGGAAGGACCATGCTTCTTCTTCAGTGCCTCCATCCTGTCAGCAACAACAACATCCATCCCATCGGCCTAGTCCTAAAGCAGCAGTGGGTATTTCTCCATGAGTTAATGAGTCTGGGTATCATGGTATGTGTCACTCTCATTCTAAAAACATTTGAATATGTGCATTTAATTATCTTTTGCTTCATTATGTATGCTTGGAATTTATTCCTTTTGACTTGTCCATACCTGGGGTGGATGATAGAATACCCTAGCAAGTTGGTTCTTTTAGGACTGATTTTCCACTGGGCAGGTTTATGAAAGTTCATCGTCCATTCCTACCATACTTGTCAGTTTTCATCATCTTCCCTCTCATCTTTCCCCTACATTGGTTCGGGAATTGGGTTTTCCAAGCTAGTAAAGGGTTGCACCTTGCCTTGTGGGAAGAAGGGGCTAAAAGCCCAGAGGGTAAAAGTAGCTCACAAAAGATAAAAGACAAAATACCAAACCTTTAGGCATCGATTCCGAATGAACTAGTGGACAGTTCTTCTAGTTGTTTGAACCAGGTTCTTACTCTTTCCTTTCTTGTCAATTTTATTCCTTTTCTGTTGCATTTTAGGATGTTTTTGGGTGGTTTCGAGCCAAGATTAGGGCTCAACTTGCGCCATGGGATGGTCATGCCCTCCTAGTGTCGGGGGGAGTGACCAGAAAAATTTGTTTACACTAGAAAAGGACCCTGGTCACCCTGTATCCAACAGAAAGGGCGCGATCGACATATAATTTTTTTTTTTGAATTTTCTAGCCAGCAAAAGGACAGGAAATTTTTTCCCAATGGATCTAACGTTTTTTAAATTCTTTGTAGGTGATTTTGGGAAAGATGTTCAAGTGGAAAGAGAGTGAACACGAAAGAGATGACACTGTGGCTTTGAGGGATCAAAACACGATCGCTGCACTAAGAATTGTGGGCTACTGAAGTTTTTCAAAATCGAAAACATGAGAAAGGAGATAATGCTTCTTGAGCATCTGATCTAAACGTGGGATCCCAATGAGAAAGTGTTCAAAGTGGGTCCTCATGATTTAGAATTCGAGGTAGAGGACATCTATTTTTTACGGGGGCTTTCAAAGAGAGGTGCCCTTGTTTCTTTGGTTGGGACCAGAGATACTGAGATGTCCACTGAGGAGTCGGTTGCCACTTACTACAGAGAGGGTGTTGATAGGACCAGTGTAAAAATTCTGATCAAAGAGATCGAGGATCGACCACTTCACACGATTGCATTCACCATTAGCAAATTGGTCGGAAGCATAGGAGCTCATATCATCACGAAGTCACAGATGGCCTATGCGGTTAAATGCATGGAGCCTAGAGTATTCAACTGGTGTGAGGGTGTTTTGTTGAGCCTCAAAAACCAAATCACTCGATTTGATACCAGAAAGAAAAAATAGTTTGGCTATGGTTCATTGCTTGTTTATTTCTTTTTGGAGAGAGTTCCTTTATTACAGCCCCAGATTGTGCTACCAAATCATCACATAATGGAACCGATAATGGAGAAGTGGACTAGCTTCTCACCGAGACTTGGTAGGGGTTGTGCGATATTTTTGTTTGACGTGGGCTGAATCTTCTGAGGGTGGAAGAAGAAAATTCCTATGATAGAGTAATTCCCCTATTTAGGTGTTGACTTTCAAGGTAGAAATGACTTGGTGTTCCCGGAAAGGGCACGTTGGGATGTGTCAGGTACTAATGATTCATGAATTATATATATATATATATATATGGTTTGGTGTACAAGGGTTTTTAGTCAAAATATTATCTCCTTACGCAAATAGAAGACCGATACGACCAGATGGATTATCG
The DNA here is from genome assembly GCA_009831015.1 of Picea engelmannii. Lineage (NCBI taxonomy): Eukaryota > Viridiplantae > Streptophyta > Pinopsida > Pinales > Pinaceae > Picea > Picea engelmannii. The sequence continues at coordinate 2,642 of WSFP011423356.1, read as the reverse complement.
GTACTGGCTCTCCTCAGAGGACCACCTTTTCCATTTCAGATGCAACATGTGGATGAGGACAGAGAGCTCCATGATGTGAAAAGAAACCTCAGGGGACTGACTATGGGGGTTCCCCCTATGCGTTTATTAGAGGTCCCAAGGCACTTGCAAAGGCATGTTGTAGGCGTGTCAGCAGGGATGAGGGTCTTACTACATCGATTGGCGAGAGTAGTAGTGTGTTATGAGGAGCACAATGTGCGAGGGGAGTGAAGTTCCCCTCAATAGCACTCTTTTTTGGATATGACGTATGATGTATGGGTTACATAGACCAAATTTTTGCCCCTTTATACATTTTGGACATATGTGACACTCTTTTGTTATATATATATATATATATGGATTTTTTCCTTAATTACTTATTTCTTAGTACTAAATGGAATGATGATGTTTATTTGGTGCCTAAATGTATTCTCTGTGTTTTGTTTTACATGTTATATGCGTGTAAGATGCTAATTTATCACATAATTAGCTAGATAATATGTCACAACATTTAATTCCCTAGGTATGTGTTTGTATTCAATATAATCGAAGACCTCTCAAGGAAAAGAATCCTCAAATAAAGACGTAATAAAGATGGATAGTGAATGGAATATACGTGATTAAGTTGACAAGCCACAAGTTGAGAATTGAGGTAAACTATAAAAAAATGAGACACCAATGGAAGAGGCCTCGGTTGATAGCCCAATTACAGCATGATAGTTTGCAACATTATTGGTAGTGGGTCCAAGGCACATCCCCCCTGAACTCACCAACTCATCAGCAGGACAAAAGATGGTCCAAGTTGCAGAAGCCAAATTTCGAGTAATTTTGCTAGCACCATCTGCAAAACAAAAACATACAAGAAAGGGTGCTAGCATATGTGCACAAGAGCACACAATGAAATAAATATCCGTGGATGAAAATCCTCAGACAAAATTGCAAAACACACCAAAGCAAATTCACACGAAAAGTATGACACATATGTACACAACACTACACTAGGATGCCCCTAAGCATAGTTCTTCTTAAGATAGAGCCCGTTGCGGGGCTCCTTCAGAGGTAATCCGTCGTAATCAACTAGCTTGTAGGCCCCTTTTTGTAGTATGTGTTTTACAACATAGGGACTATTAACACAAAAATTTGCATCATAAATTTTCTTTGAACTTTTGCCACCATTACCACAAATCTCGCTAAGCCTATCATTACTTTAAGTTTGTTCTTCATATGATTCTAAAAAAATTGTCAATTTTTCCTTGCTTTTTATCCAAAGCCCTTTGTCTTAAAAATTAAATTATTTCTATAGGAAATTCTTTATCCAAAGCCCTTTGTCCCAAAAATTAAATTATTTCTGTAGGAAGTTAAGTTCTATTATTCAGGATTTGTTGGTCTTGAGCTTTATTCAAAGTTTGATTCTATAGGGAGTTCTTTATCCAAAGCCCTTTGTCCCAAAAATTAATTATTTCTACAAGGAGTTCAATTAAATTATTTCTATAAGGATTTCTATTTGTTGGTCTTGAGCTTTATTCAAAGTTTGGGTTGTTTTTATGCCAAAACAACCCAAACTTTATCCAAAGCCCTTTGTCCCAAAAATTAAATTATTTCTATAAGAAGTTAAGTTCTATTATTCAGGATTTGTTGATCTTGAGCTTTATTGAAAGTTTAATTTTATAGGGAGTTCTTTATCCAAAGCCCTTTGTCCCAAAAATTAAATTATTTCTATAAGTTCTATTATTCAGGATTTGTAAATTAAATTATTTGTATAAGGATTTCTATTATTCAGGATTTGTTGGTCTTGAGATTTATTCAAAGTTTAAGTTGTTTGAAGTGAAGTTCTATTATTCAGGATTTGTTGATCTGTTGATCTTGAGTTTTATTCAAAGTTTGATTTTATAGGCTATTATTCAGGATTTGTTGATCTTGAGCTTTATTCAAAGTTTGATTTTATAGGGTGTGAAAATGACACACCGTTTTCAAACTGTCGAAGGAGCGACGACATGAATTTGTTCTTCATTGAAAATATACTAGCACAGCCGCGAGTTGGCGGCTGAGAACGCCGAAAGGGCGCACCGCTGAAATCCGTGGCAATCCGTGGTGAAAATGATGAGGAAAGACAGAAAATGTAACTGAAACGCACAGGCAGTCAGAAAATGAAACGCCTGGACAATTGAGGAAATCTAAATGGTAAATTGAAAGGCTAATCATTTAAACGTGGCAATCATACAGTGCTACAGTAATTTATTAATATGATTAGGTAAATGTTAAAAAGTAAACATGGTAACGGATGCATTCAGAAATACAAGGAAGTTATGAAGAGTAAATCACATTCATTGATTTGGGAGGACGACTAAGAATATGCCAGCATCTTCAATTGTTAACCATCAGATTACAATTTTAGATTAAAAGCTGATTAATTGTGCTCATTGTCAATAGGTATACGCCTTTCGGCGTAAATATTTTGAGTTTTCAAAGGCAGTGTTCAGTTCATAGAAAGACCGCCAAGTCCAAAGCACCAGATGTCAAGGTAAATCAGGTGCTACCAAATCCTACGGAGCATCCAGGTGATAAGTTAATACCATAAAAGCATTCAAATACCTTGAATTATTAATCCATTACACTGATGGTCA
>WSFP011423355.1:0-22640 GCA_009831015.1 Picea engelmannii | reverse complement strand
ATGAGGGACTATGACTAGTGGCTCAAAATTTTGTTGGATAGGCTGACATTTCAGATCCAATATGTCCAACATAGAGAATGGTTTATTACAACACACCTACCCCATATTCACATCCCACCCACCCAACATAAAGTGATGACCTAGATGGAGGTTGTGGGAATTGTGATGTGCTTAGAAGTTATGCCAGGAGGTTGCAAAATATTAGCTCATGAACCTCAACATGCAACTCCAATATATGTCCAAGGATAAGGTAGTACATGAGCCAGTTGTGAAGCCATATGGATTTGGAAGTTGTTAACGGGTCTATTTTGACCTAGAGATGGATGCTACCGTGATCTTTTGTGATAACCATAGTTGCATAAAGATGACAGAGAACCCAGTGTTACACGATAAAATGAAGTACATTGAGATCTGGTACCTCTACATTCATGACATGGTATAGAAGGGAGTTGTGAAGCTCTAGTATGTTGGCACAGATGAGCAGGGAGAAGATGTGTTTACTAAGCTCTTGTCTCGTGTGAAGTTTGAGTACTTCTGAGACAAGCTTGGTGTAGTCCAAAAGGACTTCCCTAGAAAGGGGTAGTGACGCTAATGATACTATGGTATCCTGACCACCAGCAGGGCATCTTGTTAGGATTTATATACTAGGGGATTTATCATCCCTGGATAGATCCGGTAAGGTCCGAATGGACGGTTTGTCAGAGTTCCTATGTATGTATATACTTGTTATGGTTAGTAGTGTGGTAGCTCGTTAGGATTTATATCCTAGGGGATTTTATTATCCCTAGACAGATCCTGTAAGGTCTAGATGGATGGTCTGTTAGAGTGCCCATTGTTATTGATGTTGTTAAAGATGTTGATGCTCCTGTCTCGTTATCTTTCCATTGATGTTGTTGTTCCAGCTTCATGTTGTTGATGTTGATGTTCCAACTTCATGTTGTTGATGATGATGATGTTACTCCAACTCCGCGCTACAGATGATGATGATGTTCAGTCTCTACTGATGTTGATGATTAGAAAAACTTTTGAGGACCTATAGATATGATAGACAATGTTTTGGATGTTTATTACGATGTCTCCTCCTCCTAATGTTGTATTGAGTCTAGTTAGATGTTATTGATGTTGTCAGTAGAATACCCTTCTTTTTAAGGGGGAGTGTTGCAATATTACAACTTCAAATAATATTCTACCTAAAAGGGAGTGTTGAATAATATTATTATATTATATTTATTAATTAGGCCATGTTGTGCATTTGTAAAAGTCGACCGTTTTGTTCCTTGACTATTAAATGTAAATTAAGAACGTAAAGTGATAGGTCATCCCAGACCTAATTTTAGGTTGGCCAGTCCATTATTTATAAGGGAGACCAAAACCTCATTTGGACACACTCACCAACTAACTCTGCAGTGCGCAAGTCTTGGAGGAGAACCTACTGCAACTAGGGGTGACATCAAGGAGGCTTTTGGTCTATGTCTTGGTATCTCTTGGTTAAGTAGTGTGCTACTCTTTCCTAGTGATCTGCTTTTTTTCTAGTCTATCTATATTGAGGAAGTTTTTTTGGGTTTTCTTCCCCATGAGGGTTTCCCAGGATAATCTGTGTGTCTCTATTGTTTTTGTGATTTCCTATCTTTCAATGATCTTAATTATGCAACTAATTTTCTAAATGATTATAATATTAAACAAGAATCATAATTGCTAGGGATTTTTGGAATGATCCCAATTGGGTTTCTTCATATACATATTTTGGACAGTATTTCCAAGTTTCACCTCTTTTTGTGTTCTGGGCTGCTAGTTATAGCTTGCTAAAGTTCTAGGCAAATTCATGTTTTTGGCCTTGAATGCTACATGTACCTTTTGTACCATCTTAAACATTTTTAATATGCCTAGAATTTTAATTTAGCTCCATGAATGTGTTTGATGGTTCAATAGATTTCCATAGACTTGTCTTATTCCTCAATTGAATTCCGAAGTAGAAAGTTATGACTCTTTGAAGTTAACTCAGTCTTAAAATTTACCCTACACTGTTTGTCCTGTAACTTCCTCATAAAAGCTTTGTTTGACGAATCGTTTACACCATTAGAAAACTCTCTCTGGGCTATTTCATTTGAGCTGCAGAGACAAAGCGTACCTTGGTACACTCTTGATAACTTGGTACACTCGCTTCCCGTGGTTTTTGAGTAGCCAAAAACGTTGTTTAGGGCCTCAAAAACGCGCTGCAAAAAGATGACCTTCATACAGTATAAAATGTCGCAGAAATTCATTGGTTTTCTGTTACTATAGACCATCCAAATGACTTCGGGTGCACAAATTTGAAAATGTACACCCATATTTAGCATGCACAGCAATGCCATAAGGTAGCGCATATTTTGTGCACCTATAACCAGTGTGGATCACTTCTCTGTCGCGCCAATATCTGGTGCGCACTACTTTTGTGACATGCGCCAATATCTATGCGCACAGTTTTGGTTCATCCACTAATACCTATTGCGTGCAATTTTTGTGTCACATGCTAATATTCAGTGTGCATTGCACTCTACATGCCACACCATGCCAAATTTTAGTGCGCTCCCACCGTGCACCAGTACTCCATGCACACCATTAATTAAATCGTCACGTAGCAGGAATATTCAACATGAATGCGCTACATACCAACATTTCACACGCACGAACAAAATTCCTCCGTGCAGTGTCAATACTCAGTGTGCACACCACGCACGCCAATATTACACATGCGCCACCCAATCCGCAATGAGCAGTGCTAAATTCAGTGCACACATCTGCGCACTATTATTTTTCCACGCTTCATTATCTTTACTCCGCGTAGCACCAAATTTAAGTGCGCACCCACAAACAATTATTTTTCGCGCATTACCAACTCTACTCTACACAACACCAAATTTAATTGTGCACACCCGCGCACCGTTATTTTTCGTGCATTACCAATTCTGCACCACGTAGTGCCAAATTTAAGTGTGCACACCCGCGCACCATTATTTTTCGCGTGTTATCAACTCTGCACTGTGAAACGCCAAATTTAAGTGCGCACACCCTTGCAACAATATTTTTCCGGGCATCCCAACTTGTACTCCACAACACCAAATTTTAGTGCGTACAACCATGCACCCTTATTTTCCACACATCACAAGCTTTTCACTGTGCATCACGCATTTTTAGTGCGCACACCTATGCAGCTTCATTTTTTGTGCATCAATTCCTCGTGAATTCCACTACATAAATTGGGGCTTTTGACAAACGTTTCCCAATTTTCCCATGGACATTCTGCAACTATGAAATTTATTCAATTTCTCTCAAATAACACCAATTCAACCTTTGCAACAACAAATCATTGTTGGTTGACATTCGCGAAACAAATTTTTCCCAAACTCAATTCACGAATCGAGAATTTTAATCAACTAATCTCGCTCCATCTATCCTGGCTTCCCTGTAACTTCAAATTCGACCAATTCTAGGTCTGAATTTTCTAGAACAGATATTAAATTAAGAATATCTCACCACTTGGCCAAATTTCTCAAATTTCCCATGAATTTAACAACAAAAATTGTGGCTTTTTCCCAATTTCACACAATTGCTTCTGATTTTTACCATGGACGCACTATAACTTGAAATTTGGCCACTTTGAAATCAATTCTCTGTGAAATTTCACTTCAATTCAACTTGCTCGGCCCATCGAGGCTCAGTGTTGAAAACTGGATCTTTGATACCATATTGTAGCATCCCCATCATCCAACTGGGCTATTCCACATGAAATTTTTGAGTTGTATACAAAATTAAAACATATAGAAACTCTGCAAATGCACAGATTCATATAGAATAATAATAAAAAATACACATGCAGCGCACACAGGAAAACCCCATAAAAATAAACGCATAAATAATAATGCAAGACGTAATTTAACACACAATTGACACTTATCTTGGTACAAATATCACCAACTACGTGCAAACCTTTAAGTTCCTCCCAGCCTTAGACCACACTACTAAAAAATCTCATCAATAGGTCACCCCCGAGATGGGACTAAACTCCACCCGGGTAAAGTAAATCCTAACCAGGCTGATGTATCTCAAACAATAGGAAAAAAAACTTCGTCATAGGTGCCAACTCGAACTAACATCCTATAGTCCCTCATTCCCCACATGCTTGTCCCACCCCAGGAAGTGTGCCCCTTCTCTTCTCAACATTTCCTCGGCTACCCCACATCCTTTCCGGGGCTTCAACAACAGGTTGGACAGGAAGTCTCAGAACCCTGTAGCTACAGTTTGGCACATTTGGGAAATCAATTCCCAACAATTCTCTCACCTAGAGAGAATTGTTCACGGCCTTGACAACCCACCACTTCAATATCCCACAGCATTGACAACCCACTTTTTCAATCCATTTTCTAAGCTAACCATGTACAGGTATAGTGACAGGAAGGTATGGAGAATAGTTGCATGAGTGAATGAATGATGGGAAAATGAACTAGGTCCAAACTATATGTATGCATGTTCCCAACTTGACACTTGTCATGTTGAGAACTACTTTGGCCCACTTCTCCCCATCCTTAAAACTTAGGATAAAATAATTATCCATACTTTATACTTTTAGGAATATTAATATAATATTCCATTTTTGCTTAAGCTCCCTAGATTAGCCCCTTATCCTTAATTTTTAGCCCCCTTTCCCTAACTAGTGGAGTTTAGCCCCCCATACTCTTTTACATGGTTGGTCTGCTGCAATGATGTGCTTTTCATTAATATTTGTGTGTGATTACATTTACATTACAGGCATGCTTTCCTTTATGCATCCTGGCTCACCAGCCTCAAAACACAACATATAAACAAAGGCTCTCTAGCCTCAAAATCGAGCACACTTAAGTTTGTTGCACATGGTATCCTGGAATGTGCACACTTCATCATTTTTGTGCGCAGTACATGTGTGTGCTATACCATGGAAGGTGGGCAAAAAATGATATCAAACATCTCACCAGCTTATATACATATGTACATTTATATTTACATTTACAGTTGGGGTTAGGCCTAAGCGTATTGCAGGATGGATCCACAAAGATCTTCAAGAATCATTGTAACTATTTTTGTAACAACTCAACTGGTCATGGTCGAGGTTTTGAATGAGATGGAAAGTTTGTTATGATTGCCACACTCCCTCGAAGATACGGGGGGATGCATGTGGATATGTAAGGGTTGGGTTTTTTTTCACTAAGATGAGTCGAGTAGTATGAGAATGAATAATTTGTAGATGAGTTAGAGCTCTAGTTCCATTTTTGTTTTGAGAGACATAAAGTATATCTGAGCACAAAGTTCATTTATGTTCCGACTATTAATGCATCTTGAGCAGGATTTAGCCTCTATGTATGGAACTGTAATTGAATGCCTTTGAGCTTAATGAATAAAGTCTGAAGCACACTTATTTTTGCATCTAATGAGTTATGATTTGAATGTATGCATGTTTTATATTATTCTGTGCAGTAAGCTTGTGGTAGTTATGAATGAGTGAATGACTAGTTCATAAAGGTTTCCTTTATGTTTTATTCCTTCACACCTTACACAAGACCGATGGTCTCTGTAATTCTCATGGTGTCTTGGATCAGATCTTATTCATTCCTTTAAGATTGAATATGCCGACACCTATATGATTTTGTTGGTAAAGCCCATTGAATTTTACAGTTGAAACTCCCCACTCGAGCCAAAAAATGGTTATGTTGCCACAACCTAAAGGTTTTGTACTACATCTTGAAGGAATAAAATGAGGTGGAAACCTTCCAGGGAAGAGATAAAAGACTGGATATTTGAGAAGGAGGATGAGTTCACGTGACGAGAAACAAGGAACTTGCAGATCAACCTTGAACATTGGAAATGAAGGTACATCCATACAAATTTACATGATTTTCTTTTTGAGTTTCCTTGTTTATTGCATGAGTGGATAAAGAGGAAGACATAGATTAAATCTACATGGGGATCCCAAGAATAACTAGTTTGGGACCACAATACTTTCAATAGGATGATATATATGGATAATAATCAGGCCAGAGATATGATGTTTTGGTTTGAGCGTGTGAAAGAAGGGTATATTGTTGAGATTTTTATTGAGTGCAGCGAGTCTTTCAACAATGCTAAAAGAAAATTTGTAGAGGGGCCCAAAAGGAGATTATTGGAAGAAATCCCTCTATGGTTAAAGATTTTGTTTATGGGGAAGAAGCTAATGTGCATAGAGCTTGGTAGAATAACCAATTAAATCACCACGTGCCGAGGGGTGATGGTAAGAAGGGGGTAAAAGAGAAGATGAAAGAAATAATGGATCTAGCAAAAGGGATCCAAAAGAAGATTAGATGAGGTGAGAGGAGAATGGATCCCGAAGAGAAGAGGAGAAAAAGAACTGAGAGATACGCAAGAAGGGTCGAGCTAAGGAGGCAAGACTAGTAGAGGAGAGAAGAAAATAAATCAAGGGGTGAAGAACGAGTAGTTAAACCCAAGATGAAGAGAAAAGAAACCACACTAGAAGGGTGCGTGGGAGACAATTATGTGCCATATAGAAGCATAGAATAAGAAAGTTCGTCAAAGATATGCAGTACTAGGACTAAGGTATCAAGAGAAAATACCACAAGTTGTAATATCGGAGATCCAGCTAGTCTAGCAAAAGTTGCTAATCTGATTTTTCTATTGTTTGATCTGATACATTGGGGATTTCTATATGCATTTAAGCTGTGGGTTTTAATATGCTTGGTGTTTTTTGGATGTGTGTGTATATAAAAAAATTGTTTACAACATTTGAATAAGCATACAGATAGAGAAAGACACAAAAGACTATAAATCATATATTATGAGTTTTTTGTTGGTTACAATGTTGTATACGGCTGAAATAGAGAATCACCCAGCTAGATCAGATCTGAGTGGATCTTAGCTGGAATAAAATCAATAAATATACTAGAAGGATTATACCTGGATAATAGGAGACTTTTGTTGGATAAGATGTGAGCTGGATGATCTGTTGTGTGCTACGACAACTCACATGACAACTGTTGCAGGACTAGATTGTGCACCCCGGTGGATACACATCTCGGATCTGACTAGAAACTGCCTCAAACAATGCGCCTTGCCCTATCACATAGTCTTGGTGACTGAGAGCCTAACAATCGACCCTCTACTGATGTGTCTGGACCTCGGATGGATGCTCCTAGGGAAATTCACCCCAACTGCTGCTGGAAATTGTGCCCTAGTCATTCCTCCGTCAGAATCGGTTGATAAGGGTATCAAAATGAGCGCCCTAGGCTACTCTGAAATGGGTCAAAAGGATTTCCCTGGATCTAACCCGATGATATCTTGAGAATCCCAAATGTGTCCTCCCGAACTATCTCACCCTCAATGGTTGAGTAATGTGCACAAGATGATTTCTCCATCGGAATCTAACAAGAAACTAGGAAATAGAAGCGTTCTGCCCTCCTCTCAACTCGGTTGGAAAGGAATCACTGGATTCTCCCCGACTAGGATAAGCCGAACTAATCTGATGCTCAGTAGATGCACCCTCTACCTGGACAAGTGCGCCCTCACTGTTGCAAACTGGATAACTGTTATTGAAGTATGATGGAAGATCTAGATGATCTTCCCTATGAGTAGGGTGTGTCTCTTAACACCGAAATCAGCCTCTGGGCGTCTTCCTCCTAGAATCCACAAAGTTCTCTCCTGAGATGCGCCTCTCTCCTCAACTGTCAATTCAAATTCTTCATAATGATGAATTAGATCTCTTTACCTTCTCTTATAGCTTCCCAAAACCCTAATTCGTCGTTGACCTATTTTTAGCTCACTTGCTCTATTTTTAGCTCAACTTGCATGAAAAGGGATTTTAATCACTTTTAGCTCAATGTCACTTTCGAATTATAATCTAAAGGGGTTGTTAAGACTACTAACCCCTCCTCTCTAGAGATCCTATTTGGAAAGGGACATTATAGTCCTCCCTTTCTGAGATTGCTTGTCCTCAAGCAATACTAATCTAGGGTGTTGTAACACATGCTCGCTCTCCCAAGTAGCATCCTCTACTAGAATCCCTCTCCATCTGATCCGACACTCTTTGATGACCGTACTCCACAATTTCCACTCTCGAAACTCCTGTACCTCCTCCGGTACTAACTTCGACTATCCCTCCTCATCCAATGGGGGAAGCTCCTTCGATGTGTTGATGAATTGTCCCACGACCTTCTTGAGGCAAGAAATGTGGAACACGTTATGAATCTGACTCCCTTATGGAAGCTCTAGCTCATAGGAAACCTCACCTACCCTGCGCCTGATCCTATATGGTCCATAGAATCTAGGTTTGAGCTTCTCGGCCCCACTCTTCTTCAGATATGACTATATGTAGGGTTGGAGTCTTAGGAACACCAATCCCCCAACCTCAAAATTGCACTCTATCACGTGCCTATCTGCACCCATCTTCTGCCAATTTTGTGTTGTATGTCGGTTCTCTTTCAGTAATTTGAGAATATCCTGAATCTTGGTACTCCAGTCCTTCTTTGGGAGACCTTCTCTCCCAGAAAACCAAGTCTATCAAAGTGGGAGCATCATAACTATACAAATCTCGGAAGCATGTCATGCCAATGGACATGTGGTAGGTGGTTTTGTAGCAATGCTCACCTAAATGTAGCCACCTGACCCATGTTCTCTATTGTCCTCTCACATAGTTTCTCAAATACCCCTCAATCCACTTATTGACTATCTCGGTCTGCCCATGTGTTTGAGGGTGATAATTGGTGCTGGGTGTCAACTATGTTCCCACCAATATGAACAACTCCTTCTAGAATGTACCAATAAACCAAATGTCTCTGTCAGTGGTGATGTTCCTCAACAACCCATGGAGTCTGAAGACCAACCTGAAGAATAACTCGGCCACCTGAACTGCGTTTTGATCTGTCGATACGGCATAGAAGTGGGCGAACTTGGTCAATCTGTCGACCACCACATAGATGCAATCCTTACCCTGAAACTTGGATAGGCCTATGATGAATTCCATCAATATGCTCTCCCATTTTTTCTTCGGAATGGGAAGCGACCAAAGTAGTCCTGCTGGAAGTGTATGCTCTGACTTGTTCTGTTGACAATCACACACCGACTGATGTACCTCATAACATCCTGCTTGAGGCCCATCCATGAGAACCTCTCTCTTATCTCCCTGTACATTTTCAAAAACCCTTTTTGGCCTGCCAGTGGCGAATCATGAACTGCTGCTAAGATCTTCTTCTTGAGCCCTGAATCTGCCACTAAGTAGACTTTGTCCTTGTAGAATATGACATCGTCAATGGCCCTATACCTGTCATCCTGAACCTTCCCATCCAAAACCTCACAAGCGAACTTGTTCTTGGAATATTCCACCAATAAATGGGATTTCCAATTCGTTGAAACCTCCATCAAAGAACATGTCGCAGGTCTCTTAGATAGTGCATCGGCCACAATGTTCTTCTTCCCCTTGACATACTCCATGTCAAAATCAGAGCCCTGCACCTTCATCGCCCATTTCTGTTGGCGCTCACTGAGATCCTTCCACTCAAGGAAATACTTTAAGTTGTTATGATTTGTTTTGACTACGAACTTTCTACCCACCAAATATTGTCTGAACTTGGTCAAGGTATGCATGATTGCCAACATTTCCTTGTCATAAATAGAGTACAGCTTCTTAGGTTGACTAAGCTTCCTGCTCTTGAACACAATGGGGTGTCCTCCCTACATCAAAATTGCCCTGCTTCCCTTGCTAGATGCATCACACTCTAATACTAACGACAAAGTGAAGTCTGGTAATGCTAACACTCGACATGTGCCCATGACTTCCTTCATGTGATCAAAGGATTTATGTGACTCATTAGTCCAGATGAAGGCCCCCTGTCTGGTGAGATCTGTAAGTGGTGCTCCCAGCGAAGAAAAATCCCTGACAAACCGCATGTAATAGCTGCAGTGCCCAAAGAAGCTCCTCAACTCTGTCACATTCCTAGGTGTTGGCCAATCCAAAATGGCCCCAATCTTCTCCTGGTGCACCTGTACACCCTGCACACTGATAGTGTAGCCCAAGTAAAGTAGTTATGTCATACTAAATTCACACTTGTACTCTTTGGAGTATAGTGATTGTGCCTCCATGATGCTTAGTACCTCATCCAAGTGCCTCAGATGTTCCTTCCATGTCTTGTTGTAAACCAAGATGTCGTCGAAGAATACCAAGAATGATTTCCTCAACAGATCCCTGAATATGTGGTTCATGTAAGATTGAAATGTAGTCGGTGCATTGGTTAGCCCAAACAACATAACCAAGAACTCAAAATGATCAGAGTGGCATCAAAATTCTGTCTTCTAAGAGAGGAAAATTGCCCCATGCAGTTCATCCATCAACTCATCAATGCGAGGGATAGGATATCGGTTCTTGATGGTTTTTTTGTTCAAGACATGGTAGTCAATACACAACCTCATGTTACCATCCTTCTTCAGAACTAAGACAATTGAAGAAGCGAATGGACTGCTACTAGGTCTTATGTGTCCCACCGCTAGCAATTCCTTAATTGCTTTCTCTATCTCATCCTTGAACCTCTAAGGATGATGATAGGGTGTTGTGATCATGGGTTTATCCCCCTCCTCCAACTCAATGGTGTGCTCAAACCACTTGTCAGGTGGTTTCCCTGGTGGAATCAAACCAAAAACCTACTAATGTCATCATAGCAAGGGCCTGATATCTGTGTGATGTTGTTGTTGACCATCTGAATCCCTCCATGTAGTGATCAAGCACTTTGTAGCATACACTACCTCCCCATTCCTGAATATCATGTCCATCCTCTTGGCTGAAACTGTCCTGGGTGCCCCTGTCGACATGCCCTTCAACACAATCCTCTTCCCCTCACAGCCTCTGAACCGCATCACTAGGGTTTTACAGTTGGTGGTGATCTTACCCAAGGTGATCAACCATGGGACTCCCAACACCACATCTATGTCAGATAGGTCAAATACATAAAAATGTGTCTCTCACGGTGTAGTTACCTAGCTTAACCTCCAAGTCCGGGACTCTATCTGGACACTCCATTGTGTGGCCATCTGCTACTGCAACGTCAAACCCCTCAAACTCCTATCTCTGAAGTTCCTGCCTCGACACTAATGAAGCATCAATGAAGTTGTGGGTGGCCCCACCATCTATCAGGGAAATTGCCTGATGTCTTTGAATAGTCCCTTTGATCCAGAGGGTGTCATACCTGGGAACACCAGAAAGGGTCACTATGACTCCTCCCTTTGTTGGTGCCCATCCGTTAGCCTTCTCACAAGGTTGTGGAACTACCGGTGGTTGGGTTTGTGTCGGTGTCAGTGGTCTCCAGGGAATCTGCTCCTCTACCTGTGATGGCTCCTCCTTTGAGCTAGTAGAACCACTATCATGCTCCTTCTCCTCACTATCCACACCTTCTCCTGCCACCTCAATATAATGGATCTCACCCTTGCCCATGCACCTGTGGCTTGGGATCCAAGGGCCCTTGCAGGTGAAGCATATCTTCTTCCTCATAAGCTCTTTCCTTCTCTCATCATCCAACTTCTCCTTGCCCTTGCACTCTCTCTGGAATCGATTCCTGTCTCGGTCCCTCTATGGTACGAAGGGTTTAGTCTTCGACGCTAAGTCTTCTAGATCTCGAGTGCGTATGTGCGAGTTGGTGAATGGGTCTTGTTATCCCCAATATCTAGGGATAGCTAGGAGATCATGTCTCGAGGCCCACAGGTCCTAGACATGAAGTACCGAGAGCAGGATTGACCTGAGCATGGCCCTGGAGGGCCCATTCTTCTTCTTCGCCAGACTTGTCCTGTCAGTAGCACCAGCTTCCATCACCATTGGGTTGGACTTGCATCAAAGAGGACTCTTGCTCCATGAGTTAATTGGTCCAAGGTATCATGGTATGTGTCATGTTTGATCATTATAACTTTCTCGTATATGCATTAGGTTCCTTTCATTTCTGATGACTGCTTGGATCTTAATGGGGTGACTAATTGTTGGGGTGATTAATGGGGTGACTTAGCAAGCTGGTATTCATGGGTTTTGGTTAGCCACCAAGGGGGATTTGCAGAGCCATCGTCCACTCCCACCATTCTGTCATTTTACATCTTATCTCCCACACATCCATCCCATTCCCCTAGTCCGGCCATTAGGATGACCTTTTGGGGATACACTTTGTTCTGTGGGAAGAAAGGGCTAAAGGCACAGGGGGTAAAAGAAGCTGGTAAAAGATATAAGCCATAAGAAATGAAACCTAGAGATGCTTCGCCCAGGGGACCCCCGAGAAGGCAATAAAAGGCCTCTCGATAAGAAACTAAAGGGACCCTAAGAAAAATAATAAAACAAGACCTAACCAAGAGGATCGGAGGTCTCATCACGAGCCGACCCATTATGTTCATAGGTATCCAGTAGTATGACATTGCCATTATTTGGTCACCACGCCAGGGCAGTGACCTTTGGTTGCATGGCCAAGGGAAAGGGGGTCTCATCACGAGCCAGCCTTATCATCTCTGCGAAGATACCAGTGGGTAACACTGTCAACTCTGGTCACCACGCCAAGGCAGTGTCCTCTGGTCAGACCTTGAAGTAAAAAAAAGGAAAGAAAAGCAATAAATAAAAAATAAAGGCAAATAAAGGGGCTTGGAAAAAGTGCATCTATGAAGGGTATAGCTCACCTCCTACAGAGGCACCCACGGAAAACACCTACCCCTAGTCTTACTATGACTAGACATCCCTAAGACCATACCACTTCATATACATGGCTTGAATGATCCTCTGAGGAAACTTTCCTTTTCTTGTGGGTATTAGCCTAATAGGTTATTCTGTCGTTTTCTTCAGCTTTGTACAGTAGATATGTGTAATTTCTTTGAGCTCTTAGATGATATGTTAGGGATTTCATGCATGTATTTGATAAATTTAATGATGAAATGTGATTAACATTGCTATGATCCCAAGGAATGATGAGCCCATGGAGGGCGTAGTTTTTTATGTGCAGGACCATACCCGGCGGACAGGTACCAGTGGACCGGTACACATGGGGATATGATTAGCTCGGACCTCCATGGGGCTGAAGAGCCCATCATATGGTTGTTGGGATGGCAGAAACAGGGCAACGTTGTGATGAGCATTTGCACAAAGAAGACAGAAGAACGTTCCACCAGGATACCTTAGCAGAGCCCGGCCTAGGGGGGATCACCCACTGTAGATAAGACGATTGCTTTTGATGGACAGGACGTCACTTGAGGCAGCTGGACGTTTTTCTGGAGCGTGTGACAGTGTGTTGGGGTCATTTGGCACGTGTGGCAGCTTGGAGAAGCCCTAGAAGGGCCAACGTTCTTCTCCCTGGATGCTGATCTTGCCCAAAAAGGGCCAACGTCTCCCTCAGAGGGGCCTGACGTCTCCCTTTTGAGCTCATATTGTGACATTTTTAGCATTTAATGTGACAAACAGTGTAATATGGTTAGTCAGCCTTGTCAGCTATTTTAAATGACCTATTTTGTAATTAAAGGTCATTAGGATGATATAAATAGAGGATGTTGCCTCTCATTTTCACATAACACAACTCACTCTCTTGTGAGAGATCATTTTTAGTCTTTTGTCTTGGTGTATTGACTCTTGGAAGTGAGGCGCAACTCTTGTGGAGGATCATTCTTGGCATTTTTATGGTGTTTCTATCATTGGAAGGTTTACAACTAGGGTTTGATAAGCACTCTTCATGATTTGTAAGTGTATTTTTCATGCAAAACTTCTTGAATGAATGGTTGTAGGTTAAATCTCTTGCATTTATTGTTACATTGTTATTATTTTTCTTAATCATTGAAACCCTAGGTAGCAAGCACACAAGTAGGTCCTTGCTATATGTCCCCATGATAGAAAACTTGTTTTAGCCATTGATTAAGGAGGATATAGCCTAGCCGTTGCTACACTAATTCCCCTTTATCTGAGTTATCTTTTGAACATAAGTTGAAAAAAGAAGACATCCTAGGCCTAGTTAATTCTACACCTAGGGTTTTGACTTTTAGGGTTTGAAGGGCCTTACTCTTGCAACACCTTTCACCCTTAGATTTATGTTTTGAAGCTAGCCGTTTTGCCAAGGATTTTTTTAAGGAGAGAGGGAGGAGCATGAGGCCTTGCTTAAGCAACACCGGAATGAGCCTCCTCCCCTTAGGGTTTTGACTCTAGGGCCCTACCATTGCAGCACCATAGAGCCTAACTCTCATGTCCTTAGATTTAGATTCTCCTGAGACATTGCCCTTGTTTCTGACTCCATAATACCCTAAGGCACTGGTCTAACTCTCCAACGTTGAGCTCATTGTACCAAAACAACTTCTTCAAACCTTTCAAATTTGAAACCCTAACTAACCCTAACGTCTATTAACCCTAGATAAAAGATGACGTCATGCCTTATTTGAACCTTTGGTTGATAAAAAACGTTGTAACTTAGTCATCTAGCAATAGACATTGATGTATTGATAAATTCCATTGGCCTATTTGCAAAACATTGATCTCTTTGTCTATAAAACTAACCCTAGAGAAGGCTGACGTCACCTCTAGTAAGCTTGACGCAACACTCTTGTCATATATGAGCATTTGATGATATTTATGCTAATTCAAAGATTGATTATATACATTGAATACTATATCATTTCCAGTGTTTATTGAGAATTAATATTATAAGCAATAGTCATTTTTGCAATCATTGACTTCGTCAATAATTACTGCTATTTATGCTCATGTATACTAAATGTTGATAGTCATTGATCTATGAAGTGCTAACCATATTTTTGATGCATTAGTTTTTATTGTTGTCTTGTCTCGCAAACAGGTGCCCCTTCTGTGGTTTATCTTCATTTTGACTATCTTCTTGGCGGTAATCTGTGAAAGGGAAAATCATATATTAGATGATATATTGATATTTAGTCGAAGATGGGAAGATCATATAATGCATGTCAAGACAATCTTTGAACTCTTTAAGAAGGAGAAGTTGTATGTAAAAATGTCTAAATGTAAATTTGGAAAAACTTCTCTGGTATATTTGGGATATATTGTAGGAAATGGCCAGCTAAAGATAGATCCTGCAAAAGTAGACTTCATTGTGAATTGGCCCAAGCCAACTACTTCCATAGAAGTTAGGAGCTTCTTAGGAGAAATATGGCACTAGAGAAATTTCATTGCTAATTTTTCTTTCATAGCAGCTCCTTTGCATGCATTAATAAGTGTAAAAAAGGTCTTTCAATGGGGAGACAAGCAAGATAAAGCCTTTTAGAAATTGAAAGTTGAAAAACTAAGATGACAGACTTATTCTTGAAGTATTCAACCAACCCTTGGAATCTAGGGTTTCCCCCAGAGGAAACTCAATATGGAAGGCATATCTCCCAACTACACCTGTAGAGACACAACAAATTAAAGTAATTGGAGGTGGTTGGAGAAAGTTGTTACAAGGATCCTTCTTTGAGTGAATGATGTCCTTACTCCTATCAAAACCTGAGCACAATGGTGGTTTAAAATGTTCTTCACAGAATGGATCCAAGTGCTCAGAGGAGTACTCATCAAAATCCTCAAGGTATGACCGAAAATCATCAGGAAAATAAGGGACTAGGTCAACCTTGGGTGTTTGGCAAGCATCAGTAAAAATATCATCTCCTTGTTGCCACTGATCAAAATCAAAAGTAACCTGTTGTGAAGGAAACACTTGGAAATGATTCTCAACGTCGTAAATGGGGTCTATATCAGAACGAACTACATCCCATTTACGTCTTCCAACATGTATGAACTCATCAATGTTATTAACCATGTCACTATCTATGTCATAACATGCAGGATTTGAAGCATTCAAGGGCTCATCTACCCCCTCCTCCTTTCCCAAATCATAAAGTAGAGAATCATCAAAATTTTGGAGAGGAGGGTGACTTACTGTGTTTGTTTCTTCTTGTGCAAGAGATTTGAGGACGTTGGTGTCTTTAGCGCACATCATTGTTTCATCCTCATAAGTTTCCCCTTCATTCGTTCGAGGATTCCATTTCTTCTTCCTTCTTTGAATCATAACACAAGGGATTGTCAAGATTCTGAAAAGTAAAATGACTAACCTCACTCTCTTCTTCTTGTGCAGGAGAAATAGTCTCTTGGATGGCTTCATCAGAGGGAGGAGCACTAATCAATACTTCATTATCGTGCTTGATGTCTTCACGCTCTTACTCTTCAGCCACATCTTCATTATTTTCAATAGAAGAATGAGTAATCTCTTGCTCTTCATCATGGGATTGGAAAACACCTTCATGATCCTTCTCCTCAACCTCTTGTTGGTCGATGGTTTGTTCCCATTCTTTTTGGAAATCAACAATAAAAGTTTTAAAGGAAACTAATATTTCCAAATGAAGATTGTCTGGGGTACATTTAGGGTCACTGATTTTGGTCCGTAAGGAGAAAATGTGTTTCCCCTTAGACAAGGATAGATTTACCTCGATTCGCATGGTCATGTTATAAGCTTCGTTGAGTGTTTTTGGCCTCTTCTTACTTAGGAGGAACCCTAGATGTACCAAGAGTGCATTGGTAAAGAGATAGAGAAGGTACTTGTCTTCAGGATGATGGTTTCCAGGAATATGATATAGCAATCTATTAAACCTATCCCGAAAATCCATGACAGTCTCATTTTCAGTTTGTTTTGCATACTCGAGTTCTTTTAGTAATGTTTGGATATCTTCCAATTTCATAGCCCACCTTTTGAGAAAGGTTTCTTCTAACTAGTCCATAGAAGTGATGCTAGCAACAGGAAGATCATCATACCATTTTCTAGCATTCCCATGAAGAGTAGTAGAAAAAAATTTCATCACCAAATCTTTAGCATTATTGCTGATAGGATGGAGTTGAAAGAAAGCCCAAAAATCACTCATGTGATAGTAGTTTCTTTCCCCATCACTACCAGTGAATCTAGGGAGCTACTTTTCGTACTTCGGGGGCATTCATCAAGGGTATCCTGGGATTTTACTCATGTCTAAAGGTTTGAAGTTTCTCGGGTCCCATTGAGAAGTCTAGTTGGCTTCGTCATCAGTGGAGTCGCCAGATAATTTTCTTGAAATTATCAAAGAAATAAGGGAACAATCCTTAGTGGAGTCGCCAAGTAAGCTTGTAAGATAAATATTCTTGAGGAAAGGCTTACCGAAAAGTGTCATCTTTGAGGAGAATTGACTCAGTGTTTCCCGACAATGGCGCTAGAATGTTATTGCACAGTTTGTACTTGGAAGGATAAAGGAAAGGTAAATAAGACAAACTGGCGCAACAAGAGACTACCATATCATTGTCACGTCAATAGGGTATCTCTTTCTATTTAGGGTGGTAGGCCAGGGGAGATGTCCTCGGTGACCTGGGGTTTTGAGAAGGCAAAAGTTTAAAAGGATAAGTATAGGTTTCCCCCTCACAAGTCATCACCGATCAGAAAATCTGACTAATCAACCAATAAATATATTAACAACCAGAAGTGTACCTACCTGGAACAACGCAACAAGAAAACTAAATATATGCAATATCACTTGTTGGTTAGTACTTCATATAATCAAGGATTTTTTTATATAAAGCAATTGACTAATAATATTGATGAAGTAAATCAACGACGTACAATAGCAATAGTTACAATATGTCACTTCACAATAAATGCTAAAGAAAGCTTCACAATGAGCAAGAACGTTTTATCATCAATATCGTAATACCATCATTCATTTAGAAGCAAAGACTATCATGCATTAGCCAATCGTTCAATTTGCTTAAAGAAGCTAAAATGTTGGAAGTACAACTATAATTCAAATGGATAATGGTAGCAATAGGGTTAGAAGGTTAGTCTAGGTTAGGGTTAGAATATGTTATCAATTGTTCAAAGGTATTGGTTGTTTGGAGTTTGTGATCAAGGACTCAAGCGTAAAGGTCCTAGATCAGTGCATTCATAGGGAAAATGGAGTCAAAGGTAGCAGAAAATGTTGAGGAAGCACAATGAGAAAGGAAGGGCTAAAGACAAGAGAGCTTGATGGTGAAGTTTTGTTTATCTAAGGCTTCAACAATCAAACCCTAGGGGAAAACAACTCACTAAGGTGTAGAAACCCTAGGCCTTAGTGTGTTTTCCTCCTTATTTAGCTCAATGACAAGATAAAAATGGCTAGGATTGAAGAGCATAGGTAGCGCTAAAGACAAGAGAGTTTGACAGTGAAGTGTTTTCGAGCCAAGGCTTCAACAATCAAACCCTAGGGGAAAACGGCTCACTAAGGTGTAGAAACCATAGGCCTTAGTGTGTTTTCCTCCTTCTTTAGCTCAAAGGGTAAAGTAAAAATGGCTAGCTTGAAGAGTGGATGGTAGAGTGTTGTTATGGAAAGGCTCTAACATTCATATTCAGCAAAATAAAATAGCTCTTAGCATAACTTAGTAGGGACATGAAACAAGGACACCAACATGTGCTTGTCCCCTAGGGTTTAATCCAACAAATTTCATTAACAAAATGAAAGTGAAAAATACCATAACCTTTCAACAAAGAAGGATTGCAGAAATTCACTTACATTCACCAAGCATTCATTAATCCAAACCCTAGTTGTAAACCTTCCACCAAGAAATGCCAAAAATAGCCAAAAAAAAGCCTCCTTCAACAAGTGTGCATCAATAATTTCAGCCAAAACCCCAAAGGAGGGCGCAAACTTCAGACCTCACACAAGTGTGAGTGAAAGATGATCAACCCCCTTTGTCCTGTCTCTGCCCCCTGCTGGGGTCTCAACATCCATCTGGTGGGCTCTTCAACCCCATGGAGGTCCGAACTAATCATCTCCCCATGTGTACCTGTCCAATATGGTACCTGTTCATCGGGTATGATCCTGCACATCAACAGATATGCCCTCCATGGGCTCATAAGTCACAGGGACCATAGCAATGTCAATCACATCCAAACATCAATTTTATTAAACATGTGCATAAAACCGCTTTTACCCAGTCAAGTCCTCAAAGACATTACACAAATCTGCAAGCCAAGTTTGGAAGAAGTGACAGGGCGTCCTATTGGGCTAGTGTTCATTGGATGTGGGACTTTTCCGAGAGAATCAAATCCAATTCATGTGAGTGGATGAGGTGGACAAGGGATGTCTAGACAAGGGGTGCAGTGATAGCAGGGAAATGCATGGCTTACCTATGGGTGCCTCTGTAGAGGGTGAGTTGCACTTGTCTTGGATGCAAATTTTTCCAAGCCCATTCATGCCTTTTTATCTTTATTCTTTATTCCTTTTTCGTCAAGAAGCTAATCAGGGGACACTTCCCTAGCATGGTGACCAATGGTGGCAATGTTACCCACAAGCACTCTCACGGAAATGAGATGGTTGGGTCGTGATGAGACCCCCTTTCTCTTGGCTATGCCACCAAGATCCACTACCCTTGCATGGTAACCAGCTAATAGTAGTGTCATACCACTAGATGCCCATGGACCTAATAGGTTGGCTCGTGATGAGATCCCCTATCCTCTGACTATTTCTTGTTTTATTATTTTTATGGGTCCCTCTGTTTCTTGCTGAGAATCCTTTTACTAATTTATCGGGGATCTATGGGTGAAGCATCTCGAGGTTTTATTTTCAGGATTTATATTTTTCCAACTGCTTTTACCCTCTGGGCCTTTAGCCCCTTCTTCCCACAAGGTAAGGTGCAACCCTTAAATAATTGGCCAACCCAATGCCCAGACCAGTGTAATGGAATGGATGAGTGGGACTAAGATGAAAAGTGTTAAGTATGAAGGGAGCGAACGATGACTTTTCATGAATCCCCCCAGTGGCAAATCAAAAACCTATGGGCACAAGCTTACTAGGGCATCCTATCATTCTCCCCCAGACATGGTCAAGTGGATAAGTATAAGATCCAAGCACCCGTTAGAAACAAAAAGAACTAAATGCACATATTCAAAGGTTTTGAGAATTAGATTGACACATACCATGATACCCGGACTCATTACCTCATGGAGCAAGATCCATTTCTGCTACAGGACCAGGGCGAGGTGATGGATGTTATTGTTGCTGACAAGGTGGAGGCGCTGAAGAAAAGAAAAGATGGGCCCTCCAGAACCATGCTCAAGTCGATCTGGCTCTTGGTACTCCATGTCTAGGACCTGTGGGCCTCTAGACATAATCTCCTTAGTAATCCCTAAAATGGGGGATAACAAGCACCACACCAGTTTTGTCTCTTCCAGATATGCAACAACCATTTGAGATTCAAACCGATGCAAGAAGATATGCCATGGGAGCAGTATTGATACAATGAGGCAAACCTATATGTTATCATTATGAGACTTTCACTCAGGTTGTGATTAACTATCCAACATATGATAAGGAATTGCATGCATTGGTACAAAGTGTGAAGAAATGGAAGCATTACTTAATGGGAAAGGAGACAATAATTCATATAGATCATCAACGATTACAGTATTTGCAGTCACACACCAAGCTACAATAGTCATAACATTTCAGGTGTATGGATTTCTTACAGCGGTTTCATTGGTAATCAAGTATAAGAAAGGTATTCATAACAAGGTTGCAAATATGTCATCAAACCTAGTTATTAATGCATATACAATACTAAGGTATAATCCTTTAGCTCTTGAAATTTATACTGAATAGTATGCTAAGGATGATGATTTTAAAGATTA
Source organism: Picea engelmannii (assembly GCA_009831015.1). NCBI lineage: Eukaryota > Viridiplantae > Streptophyta > Pinopsida > Pinales > Pinaceae > Picea > Picea engelmannii. The sequence continues at coordinate 1,971 of WSFP011423355.1, read as the reverse complement.
ATATTAAGCATTAACTTATGGCAATCAACAGTCAGATTATTATATGCATGATTTTTTTTTATATCATCTTAGAAAAATTTGTATACCCAGAGATGAAAGAGTAAATGTAATTAGAGAAGCTCATAAATCTCTCATTTCTAGACATTTTGGGGTTGGTAAGACAGTAGCACAGTTGCAGAGATATTGTTATTGGCCTCGAATAAATGAGTCGGTTTCCAAGTATATAAAAGAGTGTGTTATGTGTGCCACAAGCAAGCCTAGCAACAAAAACTTGGGATTATATATGCCTCTTATAGTACCTTCTTAGCCATGGGACAAACAATTGCCTTATTTACAACATGCCTATAATCATGCCATGCATTCTTCTACTTAGAAAACTCCTTTTGAAGTATTTTTGGGGTACTTGCCTAAATCACCTATGGAATTTTCTTTTGGAGAAGCAAGTAAAGAAGATGGACAAGTTGATACAGATAAAGCTAAAAGGTTCATCCAAAAGATCCAGCAGGTACATCAAGCAATACAGGAACAATTGGAGAGGAGCCAAGCTAAGTACAAGGCAAGACATGACAAACATCGGGTTGATATTCAGTTCGAAGTCGGTGATCAAGTATGGTTACATATCAACAAAGATAGAATTAAGTGTGAAGGTAAAAATCTAAGGCCAATCCGATATGGTCCATTCAAGATCTTAGAAAATATTGGTACTAGTGCCTTTCGTTTAGATCTACCAACCTAGATGAAAAATGTATTCAATGGTAAATATTGAGAATTTGAAGCTTTATGAGCCTCCTATGATTATGGATGAAGATGAAAGTATTCAGGTTCTGAGAGTTGATGATTTTGCTCCAAACTATTTAGACAAGCTACAGACAGATGTTATTCTCGATAAAAGAATCAAGACTTCATAGCGAGGTGATGTGGAATATCTTTGAATTGGTCTAAAGGGGGTGAAACCAAGTAAAGTAAAGTGCATGGAGGTTGGAAGGGTGAGGGAGATTTACCCTCACTTAGATGCTAAGTAATCAAAACTTTTAGTGGTCCAAAAGGCTTCCAATGGGAAAGAATGATCCAGGAGGATTCAAAATGCTCACAGGGGTCCAGGAGGATCCAAAACACTCATAGAGGTCCGAAAGGGTTCATAAATGATCAAAATTCAGTCATCCCAAATTCTCTCGAAAATTCCATCAATGCATAGAGCTCAGTGATAGATTTCCAACAACGCAAAAATCATCTCAAAAAAAGCTCGTATGCAAAAGTTATGGATGGTCAAATTCTGGTCAAACTAGAGAAAAAAGTCAAAGTCAACGGGGTCAAAGGTGACATGTGTCACCACTGTAAGGGTGACACATGGCACAAACGTATGGTGTTGACATGGCCACACCAGGAAATTCCACATGGCACAAACGTACGGTGCTAACATGGCCACACCAGGAAATTCCACATGGCACACTGTACATTCAACCAGGCAGGTGACTTGGCACCAATAGGCATTTTACATGTGGCAATGATAAGCTAATGAGGCTGCCATGTGGCATCCTCCCATTGACCAATTATGGATGAGGTTGTTTAAAATTTTGTTTGAGCTCGGGGGATTGAACCCAGGTCTCCCTCCAAATAACCCAATAACCTCACCACTATACCCGACATATGGTTCTTAACCATATACGGGTGCATATATATTTAATTTTTATTGGAGATTTTAAATGGGGGGAAAAGGGATGAGGGATAAGACCTCAACCCCAATACATATGTATACAATATAACCATATGTTAATCCACAAGGGTTATACCATATTAAACCACCACATATATTTCACAGGGGTTAAAGTTCCTATGTTGTAGGGGAGCCCCCCCCCCCCCTCGAACCCGCTCCCGAATCGTGCTCCCAAGGGGAGCGTTCAAGGAGCACGCTCCCAAGTGCGCTCCCTGAACGCTCCCCTTCGGGAGCGTTTTTAGGGAGCGCGCTCCCTT
>ML864129.1:0-14122 GCA_009831015.1 Picea engelmannii | reverse complement strand
AATGAAATGATTCTAGTATGCTCCAAGATGGAAAGAGGTTCCTTATAGGAGAATAGAGGCAGCATAACAATACAAATAGATTCTTGAAAATATAGTGCACCCATGGCCTCTTTTATAGTAAATCTTTGAGGCATTATCCAACCGGTCTTTAGTGTGAACAAGGGGGCCTTTAGGGCACCCTTAGGTCTTTGACCATCCCCCCACTCGAATTCAGTTCGAATTTAAGAGTCAAATATATTTGGGGGATGAACCAAAAGTGGGTGGGGGGACGACCAGAATCATAAATGTGTAGTTCTTAGGTGTGCGCAGATTTTTGCATACAAAGTCGTGCATCAGGCGCATATGTGTTTTTCCGATGTTTTTCGACTGGCGCATGTGCGCGCGCTTCCTTTGTATTCTGAGTGCATGTTGATTTTATAACTAGTTGTATAGTTTTCCCTTTGGAAATGCATTTTTTGGGCCATGAATGAACTAATAGGTGTTTTGGATATGTTGGATTCTTGTAACCATTTGCGGAAATATTTCAGTGATAACAGAGAGAATGTCTCTTTGACCTGCCATGTGCTTGGAAGCACCACTGTCTATGAGCCAAGTGTCCTCACCAGGTGACACTGATCTTGAGAGGGCAGAGATTAAGACATAGTATTGAATCTATTCTTTTATCATCTTTGTGGGTGGCTCTTCATCTTAAATTGTATGGGCATGGTGCCTCTTGTTTCTCTTCTTGTATTTTTCTCATTTAGTGATCCGGATTATTTTCGGCACGAAATGAGAGTGGAGATATAATAAAGAAATGCGCAAAGATATTGCAGATATTCAATAATATAAAAGAAATGTATCAGAGATGAAACCATAAACACAGATATACAGTAATACACGATTTCTATTAATCAGAGAAATGTACAGAGACTGTAAAAATACAGAGTGAAAGACTCGCTAGAATGGTGGCAGCTTATCTCTGAGAAGAGATGTGACGGCTACTCGCATTCACAAGAAGATGATTACAATGAGGATTTGAAGGCCCTTTTACAATAAATGGGAATGCCAAAATTCCTAGACATCCAAAAACCTAACCCTAGGAGATGAAGCGCCAAAAGTCATGTGGGCCCTGTTTGGGTAAGTTAGTACGTCAACTTCCCGGGGCCGTAATTTTTGCATACGATCTCTGTTTTAGGCGTATGATAGCTCGTTGGAAATGTATCGTCGAGGATATTTATTTTGGGGGATCAATTGTGCCTTTATCTATCATTGATAACCTATATCTCGAAAAACCTTCATTTAGGCCCTCAAAATAGCCCCGGAAGTTAAAACCTGCTAAAAATAGTAAATTGCCAAAATTGCCAGAAAGTTGTTTTGAGCCAACTGGAAAAGGTGGGTGGCCACCGATATCCACCTGGATCAATCCTCCCTCCTTAGGAAGCAATGGTCTCCATTGCGTTGAGTTCCCAAGGGAGAAGGAAAAGCGTTTGTTGAATCTGCATCTTGGTGAGTTGTTTGTCTTACTGGAGACATCGCGCTGCTCAGTTTGTGGAAGTCTATCAAGAACCTGTTGAGGTTGAGGTTGTTCAACAAGTCAATATATATGAGAGGACGATGTGCAGAAGGAATATTTGCGCTTTGCTAACCTTGTCGACCTGCTTTTGTTGGATAGAAGGTGCTTGGGGAAAGGCTGTAGTGGTTGCAGTGTCCTTTTGTTCTCCTTTTGAACAGATTGTGAAGAAGCTAAATTTTGCAGTATGAGATACTACATTACGACACTTTTTAGGTTAAACAGTATTCGGAACTACCTTTGGTATTCTGTAGAGATGACCCCCCAAAGTAACAATGACACTACGGGGTCGAGACTCATAAACAGCATGGCCTCTCCACATATATGGTTGGCCCAAGAGCACATCACAGACATTGTGTGGCGAAACATCACATAATACCTCATCCTTGAAGGGTTGGATGTCGTATGACAATCGACACTGTTGGTTGACACGGAGATCTCGTCCTTGGCGAAGCCACCCAATGTTGTATGGTTGTGGGTGTGGTGTTGTTGACAATCCCAACCGTTTGACGACCTCTGCTGAGATGAGGTTCTTTTGGATTCCGCTATCAACAATAAAATGCAGTGGGGTCCCCTTCACCCACATCTATGAATGAAAAATGTGCTCCCCTTCTTCAGGATCTGTTGGTTCTTCTGGTTGAATTATTGCGGTCGTGACAATAGCAGTGGAGTCTGCGTCAATGATTTTTTTTTACCATTATTTTCAGAATCAGATTCTGAATCAAGGTTTGGCTCCTTGTCTTTGATCTCGGCCACCAATGATTATTTTGAGCGACATTCATCGGTGTTGTTCCAAGGGATTTTATGGAACTCGCACCATTTTATGGTGTCCTTCTTTGTCTTCCCATGACCCTTCTTTTCCTGTGTCTTGGACTGGTTTTCGGGAGACTGTTTGTTCGGGCCATCTTTGTCATACTTTGGTTGTTGCATATTTGCAGACCCGAATTCCCATTTGTTCTGGTGCTTAAATTTCTACTCAATTTTAACATCAATGATCATATCGATAAGCAACACCGAGTGATGAGATGTCTAGAAAATCCATTTCAGTTTAGATGTATCTGTGTAGAGCCCCATGGTATTTCAGAACCAAATTTCGCTCGGAGTCTTTGATACCCAGCTTGGTGTGCAAGGTATGGAAGGTATTGGTGAACTCCAAAACTACTTGGCCCCTCTCTTGCCGCAGTGCGGTCCATCTCATGTATTGGTCCTCATAGTTGCCAACAGGGTAATAATGTTCTTTTATCGCATCCACGAAAACATCCCAGGTGGGATCGACCCCATATATTCCAGACTCCTCTATGGAAATTTGCTCCCAATAAGTTTCCCACCAATTTTTTACATGAGGGAGAGCTTTAAGGAGTGCAAAGGTGATCTTTTCTTTGTCAAAAAAATTGTGAACAGAGAAATAACCTTCTAGCGGAGTTAACCATTTTTCTAGGGCTTCTACATCTATATGTCCTTCAAATATAGGAATATCAAAATTAACTTGTACCTTGAAAGGCGAGGTGCCTCCAAAGTGGCCTCTTAATGAATATGCACCTGATTCTATCGTCAGGCGTTGAAGGATGTGGGAAAAATTCTCCATCATTTCGTCCCTCTGTCACGTGAGAGCTTGCTCAAGCAACAGATTGATAGGATCGTCTGCTCCGTCGTTTTTCTTTTCTTCCACCATTGAGGGTTTCTTGGGTGTGCGAGAGTGATTGTCTTCAAGAGAGACAAGCTCGAGACCCAACTTGCTATACTTGGACCTCGTCAGGGACATGCACTGAAAAAATGATCAAGAGCACCCTGCTCTGATACCACTGATCCGAATTATTTTTGGCACAAAATGAGAGCGGAGATATAATAAATAAATGCACAGAGATATTGCAGATATTCAATAATATAACAGAAATGTATCAGAGATGGAACCATAAACACAGATATATAGTAATACATGATTTCTATTAATCAGAGAAATGTACAGAAACTGTAAAAATACAGAGTGAAAGACTCGCTAGAATGGTGGCAACTTTCTCTGAGAAGAGATGTGACGGCTACTCGCATTCGCAAGAAGATGATTACAATGAGGCTCTAAAAACCCTTTTACAATAAACAGGAATTCCAAAGGTCCTAGACATCCAAAAACCTAACCCTAGGAGATGAAGCGCCAAAAGTCATGTGGGCCCCGTTTGGGTAAGTTAGTACATCAACTTCCCGGGGCCATAACTTTTGCATACGATCTCTGTTTTAGGCATATGATAGCTCGTTGGAAATATATCATCGAGGATATTCATTTTGGGGGATCAATTATTCCTTCAACTATAATTGAGAACCTATATCTTGAAAAACCTTCATTTAGGCCCTCAAAATGGCCCTGGAAGTTAAAACCTGCTAAAAATAGTAAATTGCCAAAATTGCCAGAAAGTTGTTTTGAGCCAATTGGAAAAGGTGGGTGGCCACCGATATCCACCTGGATCATTTAGATGGAAAATTATTAGCAATATGTCCCATCTTGTCACGATGGTAACATTAGTAGGAAGAGAAATCTTTTTCTCCTATTTGACCTTTCTGAAACTTATGGAATCTCCTTGGACGATGATATTTTTTATGTATGAATATTTTTGGGGGGTGAGACTCCTTACGAGTTTCTTTCTGGAAGTATGAACTCTTTATTCCTCCTTTAGTATGAGTATCTAGGGCTTGATATTCATCTCTTGATAGTAATGCTTCTCGGTTAGCTACTCTTGCTTCTTCTTGAACACATTCTTCCCAAAGACTGTCAAAGTGTAATTTCTCCTTTCTGGCACAAATAGTTTGGATGAATGCATCCCAAGGTCTTGTGACACCATTAAGGTTTTTCATTATAATTTTTTATTCATCTATAATGTCTTCAATTTCTTCTAGATGTTCTTTGAATTGTGATATTCTGGAGAAATATTCTTGAATTGTTTCTCCTTTCTACATCCTTGTACTTTTGAGTTGAGCTTTTAGATTCATCTTCCGATTGATGTTCTTTCCTTCATATAATTTGGTTAGGGCATCAAACATTTCTTTTGGATTCTTATTTTAAGCCACTTGAGGAATCAAGTGATGTTTAATAGAATCTACAATGATTCTTTTGGCCCTAACAATGTATTTTTGGTGTTTTTCTTTAGCTGCAGCATCGATAGGTTCTTGTATATATTCTTTAATGAATCTTGGTAGGTCATTCTCTTCAAGAATGACTGCAATCCTATACTTCCAGGCAAAAAACATTTCCACAACTTCTAACTTGTCAGCAAGCTTAGTGCTTGCAGACATCTTTACCTGGAGCTAGGAAAATAACCAAAAATTGAAAATTCTCATAATTTAATTTTGAACTTACCAGGAGGTGCACTTGGCTAAGGCGAGTAGTCGAGTGCAGTTAAATTTTCAGAAAATCCAAATTTTTCCCCTTCAAACTTGACGAGCGAAATTATGGACTGGTACTTCTGGTACTTCTGGTTTTCTAGTTTTCTAGTACTGGTGAAAACTAGGGTTTCACTTTTTGGGAGTTATATCCACTGAAAATATGCACTGAAGGTGCCAAAGAGTTCCTTAGTCTAGAGCACACTTCCTTGATGATTTTTAGGCTAAAATTCCTCTTTAATAAAAATCCCTAATTTTCTTGTACGACAGCAATGACATTTTTATTTATCCAATGAAAGATGTTCTCTTCATCTTAGCTCTGATACTATGTTAAGGTTTAAGATATTATTAGGTTTCTTTTCAATTTACTATATAACCATAGCATAGATAGGAACATTGAGAGAAACACAATCACAAGATACACAACATTTATCCTGGGAAACCCTCATGGGGAAGAAAACCCAGCAAAAACTTCCTTAATATAGATAGCCAAAAAAATTACAAGACAATAAACCAAACACTAGAGAATATCCTCTACTAAGCAATGTGCCTCTCTCTCTTCCTTCTTCCGGCAACTGGAAACTGCGGCTTCCTTCAAACTTGCACACTAGATGAGTGAGTTGAGTGAGTGATCAAATGAGGCGTTGGCTTCGTTTATTTATACAAACTGATAGGAGATGGAAAGGTGTATCTTCATTGGGTAGGGTCGACTTGTCTTATGAGTGGTTAAAACCACTTTAAATTGTATAGGGGGTGACTTCTCAATTTTCATAATACATTTAGGGTTTGACCAATCCGCAAAAGGGGATTTGGTCAATTACAATGCCCGACATGATCAATCCAAAAAAGGGGATTGATTTAATGAATAATAACTCAATAATAAATAGAAAACTCTTTGCAGTTACAATATTTCAACAGAATACATCCAAGCTACTATTAGATCCTGAAACTTATAAAAAGCCTCCAGTTGATCCAAGAAATGGAATTGCAGGCATTGAATATCAATGTTTATTCATAGGAAGGAGAATCATGAGTTGCAAATGATTTGTAGTAATTACCTCCTTTCATGATCTATGTTCTAGTAATATTTTAAGTCATTTTTGCAGACAGGATCGCTTCTTGATCATATTCTTCTTTTTGTTATCTTCATTATACCTCCATGCATCAATTATATCCATTTTGTTCTGGTAGGCAACTTGAGTTCCTTTTATCTGTAGGATGTGTTGACTCCATGCCCAATGGAATAAATTTGAAGAAAGTTTGTTTCGCTCTCCCTTTTACTCTTCTCTTGTTGATCCACCAAGTATAAATTGTTTTAATCATTTAAATCAAATGGGTACTAGACTTATCCTCTAGCATTCTAAGGGTGACTTTCAATGCTAACACTTTTCATACTAAAATCTTGCTATAGGGATTTAGGTTCGAAGAGACATGCCTCATGTTGAATGTTCTCCTTTAATGTACCCATAAAGAGATCTAACAAATTATCCTCATGAAATTTTCTTTACCCTAAGAATGAGCTTTTGGAATTTTTTAATGTGTTATTGATTGCATGGGTTGAGTACAAGAAAGCATGGGAGAAGTGTGAGAGTTAATAAATCCTTTTTGGGAAGAGTGAGAGTCAACATGCATGGGAGAAAAGGAAATTTGAACGGAAAAAGAGTTTAGTTTTACAGGTTGGTTTTAGATAGCAAGAGAGGATTTGAGTGTTGGGGAAGAGCACCAACCATGTTGTGCTTGAAGGAAGCCATTATTGGGATATCTTTATGCTCGAATCGTGGCCTATGTGCCTTTAAAAATGGATTGTGTTCATGTGGAGAATTTTCATGTTGAGAAAACAGCTCAAGAGCCCTTTGAAGGCTATTGTGAGCACTCTTGAAGTAGTTGATAGTTATTGGAATCCAAAACAATGAGATTCTTATCCAACGAAGTGCATTGGAGCCCTGGAGGGAAGTGGGAAGGTCAGAGGGACTATGTGGAATAGAAGAGGGATCACATTCCTTGGGTTATGCGGGTTAAGGGGAGAAAAGTTTGTGGATTGGAACTGTTATTGGAGTAGAACCTGGGTTTTGGGATACTAAATTTTGAGAGTGGACAACCAAGAGAGACAACCCTCCTTTTCAACTCAAAGTGTCACCTTGAGAATTTATTTTTATTAAGAGAAATGGAACAGCAGTGCCTATGGTTGAGAGGAATTCCCTTTGTATGCAACTAGTTGGTTCCACAATTGAAAGATAAGTTTATGTTATTTTTTATGATGTTAATTCCATTGTGTAAATGTTAATTCAAATGTTGTGTATGTTTTTTGGGTATGCATGCATTCATGGTTTTTACTATGTTGTTGGAAGCGTGTGAATAGTTGCAGTCACTTTTTTATAAATGTTGTTAATTGCATGAGCAATTTAGCATGTTTTGTTGAATTTATCTGTATAAGATCACAATTTTGTTCTTTCTAGTAATGGGTATGTTACAGAAATGAAGAGGAATCTGGATGATAGACATTTGAGAATATGATATAGAGTTCAAAATTGCCACCATATTCAGATGCCAAGGTCTATGTAAGATAGTATTAAAATCATTAGGCCCGACTAATTAATTAGAATAAGGATGGGAAACTGAGATATCTCTCTATATGCAAGAAATGTGTATGTTCATGTGGACACGGACTCTTGGTACAATGAACTAAAAAAATATTGACATCGAGGAGTTTCTCCTAGTTATATTAATTCAAAACATAAGAAAGAACTGAGACTTGGTTCATCTCAATACCAATTGATTAACGGTATCCCATTTTGTTAAATTGCTTTGGAGTTTTTCTCAGATGTCTTAAGAAACATGATGCCAATAATGTCTTCATGGAACTACATGATGGACTAGTTGGAGGACATTTCCTTGGTGAAACAACAACTCACAAGATTATAAGAGATTGGTATTATTGGCTAATAGTGTTTAGAGACACACACTCATATGTCCAGAAGTGTAAGATATGTCAAAGGTGTGCTAGATGAGAAAAGAGACATGTTTTTTGTTACAAGTTGTGACAACCGAAGAACCTTTCAAAAAATGGGGCTTATATATCATTAGAAAAATCAACCATGATCGTCCAAGTAGCATAAGTACATCCCTCCTGCTACAAATTAATTTACACGATGGATTGAATTTGTATAGTTGACTAAAATAAGCAAGGAAACAATCTTTCAATTCCTATATCACCATTTTATCACCGGATTTGGCATTCCATCAATGTTTGTTTTCGATAATGCTACTTAATTTTCTTCTTTGAAGTTAACTGATATTGATTTAGACAAGAGTATTATTGTACAATATTCATCCAAATATTACCCACGAGGAAAAGGTGTATCTAAGCCAAATAATAAAAAATTGATCCACATTCTTAAGAAAATTGTAGTTGACCATCAAAGAAATTAACAAAATTCCCTATTGAATGCTTTCTGGGATGACAGAGTAACTCCTAAAGACTATCTATAAACATCACCTTACTCCCTAGTTTATGGAAAATAATCGATTCTTCCCTCGGATATATTCGTACCATATCTCCAACTATCCCAAGCCTCACATGGAAAAATCTACCATTCATCTAAAAGTAGGTTGATACCCTACTTAAGTTGGAAGAAGAAAGATATAAGACAAAGAAAAAGTTTGATTTCCATCAACAAATGGTCAATAGATTGTTTGATAAACAATTTGCATGATATAATATCTCCAGGTGGGGAATCTCATCTTAAAATGGGACAAGACATATGAAGAAAAGGGAAAGCACACTTAATTCTAACAATTATGGCTTAGTCCTTTCCAAGTGTTTAAAAACTTGGCCTAGCATAGACAGATTGAAAATTTTAGAAGCAAAAGTAGACCTTCCTATAAATGGTTGGATTCTAAAAAGGTATTTTAGTTAGTTGTCTCCTGGGAAATTAGCTTGTATATAAGTATATTTTCTTCATTACTTGTTTTAAAAAAAGTTATTTGAACCTTTATCTTCTTTACTTTGCTTCAAATATGTTACCCATAGTTTTTTCTTTTGCTTTCAAATTTTGGTTTCCTGGTTATTATCGTCACTTCATTTTAGTTTATTCAGAAAGTTTTCCATTAAAATTATCTCCATGAGATCAATTGAATGTACATTGAAAGTTTCATGACTTCTTCAGAAACCCTAAAAATGGTTGATCAAAGCCATATAACTCTCCTATGAACCAAATGGATAAACCATTGGTTCACAAATTGTTTTTTATCATAACCTTAAGTTGGGTATCTGAACTATCATCTCAATGGTGGAACACAACTTGGACAATGGATAGTTATGAATAAATCAAAGCTCGAGTATTGAGTGGATTTATAGTTTTCTATGGGGTTTCACCCATTCATATAATTTAATGCAATACTCAGGGTTATACATATACAGGATATGCTTATTATCACTTGGGAAAATCTAAAACAAATTATTAGATAACAAGTATCATCCCACATTCCTTTAAAGGGTTACTGGTATCCCCCATGCACCTCCCTCTCAAAATAAAATTAAAAGGTAAAATCTCAATAAATAAATGCATTTTATATCACGTCGGACATGCAATTATCTTTTTCGGAGCTATGGATGCTCATTGGCAATAGAGAAAATCATATTATACCTTGCTCGCTAGCAGTGGAGAAACACCAAAATAATAGGAACAAAACAACCTTAGTAAATATTCAAATACCCCTTATTTGTAGCAACCCTATGGTATTATGATTCCATATGAGGAAAAACTAAGTTAGGAAATAAACTTCATCTATCCGGCCTTGTGGTTATGGCTAGTAAATCACACAAGCTTGAAACTGGGTGTCCATACGGTTGATTCAAAGCATAAGTTTTAGTGAGACTAATGGGGCTGAAACTAAGAGACCTCATGCAAGGTAATTATTGTCTTTAGAAAACCTATGATTGTCTAGCAATTAATTTGTAGATATCCATGTTTTCACTCAATTTTTCACTAATTAATGACCAAGAAACAACTTACCCTTAATTTTTTCCTTGTACTATATAACTTGGGGAAACATTTGGGGCCCCTCCTTTTACCAAAACAATTGAGAGAAAAGTGAAGATAATAACCAGAAAACCAAAATTTGAAAGCAAAAGAAAAAACTATGGATAATATATTTGAAGTAAAGTAAAGAAGATAAAGTTTCAAATAACTTTTTTTAAAACAAGTAATGAAGCAAATATACTTATATACTTATATTCTTTCAAATTTTGGTTTCCTGGTTATTATCTTCACTTTGCATTTTTACCCCCTCCTTTGCATTTTACCAAGCACCAAAGTAGTAAAGGATGATTTCAAGATGAGTGTCATTGAGAGTCCTTCTTTGTAAAAAGTTACCAAAAGAATAATGCCTCATCAACTCAACCACTACTCACTTACTGCTAGGTGTTCACTACAACCAAGGAGGAATTATCTCACTTGATATGAAATTTATCATTCTTTTTTATAATCATTCACGTTTCAAAATTTCGTATTTTGTTGCCTAGCCCTATGGGATAATATACATGTGCCTCCTTTCCCTTAACTCAAGCACAAGAATGCAATGTTGAAACATATCCTTGAAACTTTGGACATAGAAATCCCACCTATAACCTTTTGATTGGGAGAACCCTCTCAATTTATCACATACTAAAAATGGTTCATGCATGAACTTTCATGGGTATTTAGGGGTCCTGGATTGAGGACTAGCATTCATAAATACCTACCTTCAAATCTCGTGGGGATTAACATGTTCTTGGTTTCAAGGTATTTAGATGAAACTATTCACATGAATAATAGGGTACTTCAACACTCCAGCATCCCATCTTGATAGGTCGTTATCACAATGTGTTATCATGAATATTTTTCTCCCACTCTCATTCATATTGGTCTTCTAGTCCTTAATATTAATTCCTAATGAGCTAAGTTCTACGGGTCCAAATTCTGTATTTAAGGTCATACATAGTTGGGTTGGTGGGGACAAAATGAAACACCAAATTTAAACTAGTGGTGCATATTCATTGGTGGTTTAGGCATTAGCTCATCATGTTATCTAATCAATTCCCGAAGGAAGTTCCTCAGGTTCAACCTAGAGACAACCAATTGTTGTGTGAGTCAGTGAATGGGAAAGATTTCAAGCAATGGAAACAAGAATATGATTTTTCATTTATATGGGAATAACCAATCACATACATAATATAGGTGATAAATTCCATTTCCCTCTCAATGCGGGGTTTCTTGTGATTGATTTATGTGTTCAATCCATAGCTTGTGAAACATTTAATTCATATCCTTTGTTAATTATTCCTAAGTATGTAGATTTTCTAGTTCATAAACATAGAAAACAAATGGGATTCAAAAGGTCCCATAGTGAACAAGGGATAGGGGCATTTGGGGCATCACTAAATCACCTGACACCAAAAGATATGGATCTTGAAAACTATTTACTTGGAAATCCATATTCCCTTTCTTTTGTTTAAGAGAAGGTATTTAACCACAAAGGGTGTTGTAATTTGATTTTATTTCTAATATTACTAATGTGATTTATTTTTAAAATGAATGAGCCACGAGATCTTGAAACAAATTCCAAAAGATAGAGAATATATAAAGAAGCAGTTGTCATCCAAACAAAGAGTAGTTAGCATTACTTGAAGCAGATGTGGGCACCCTAGGACCATTCTATGAGGACACTTTATGAAGCATGGGTGTAGGCACCAACTACAAGTGGGGAGAAATATACCAAATGTTTAAAGAAGAAACTTATATAAAACTACATCTTATGCCTAGGGAAGTGAATCCCAACATTGGTGTATCCTTGTTGATCAATAAACTATGTTTACACAAAGTCACACCCAGACGTGCAGTGTTTCCTTGCATTGACATCATATCATGGTTGATCAATCAAGCGAACATATAAAATGAGATAGTTAGGGACACCTTAGGAAATGCTATGACGTCCTTCCAACCCTTTTCCCCGCACCTTCCTCTCCGCCCTTTAAAAAAAACAAGAAACCAAATTAAAAGATAAATTAATTAATTAAAAAGAAAAAGAAAAAGAAATTTTTTTTAAATGTATATATATAAAAAGTTTTTTCAAATTGTTTATGATGATGACAAATTTTTTAAAAATGTTTATTATGATGGTGATGGTAATAAACATCTAATGAGACTAACATTGGTCTATTTAACCTTTAAGAAAAGGTTGGGAATTACTTGGTTTGTTTTAGAAATTTGTTTTCGTGCTCAAAAAACTTTAAGGGAAACATTCCTAAATCACCATAGTTGTAATGAGTTAAAGGTTAGGAAGGTCGATATTGTAACAAATATTTTGAAATTGAGATCTAATGTGGTTGTATGCAAAACTTCTAAGAGAAAGGTATTTTCATATTTAACCCTCTCGGTGTGACAAAGATGATAAATTCTTTCAACCCACAACATTTTATGAATTTTCCAATACCATGTTTCACGAAGGATCTCGTGAGACTTTGTTCTTATTTTAGAAATGTTGATTTTCTTTTGTATGCTAGTTAAAATAGAGAGACATTTTTGGTATTCTAGATTAGGGTTGATCACCTCCTTGCAGTCTCTTAATTTTCTCTTATCCTTGATCCAGAAGGATTTTCACATTCAAGTCAACTCCAATTATTGCCAAATTTTTCCACTCAACGAAGGGCTCATAGGGAGGATTCTAACGCAATTTGAATGGAGTGAAATGGACTTCCCATGCAAAAGATATGTCTCATTGAAGTTTGGGAAAATGGTGAAAATATAAAACAATTAATACTTTTGTTGAGATTAGGTGATCATGTATTATTGTACTTTTCATTGTAAAAGGAAACTAATGATTGCAAAAGCTACGTAGGATTCAAGTTTCCTAGTCTCAAGGGAAAGATGAAAATCTCATGGAAGGTTGAGATCTTTATGGGCATGGTTGAGATATTTTCTCAAACCAATCCCTTGATTAGTGCCCAGATTCTAATTTATGGGATCTTAAGAGGTATTCTCTCCATAATATCTTGAGGTGGTTATCAAATGAAGAACTATTTAAACCCTTTTTGGAGAAGAGAAAAGGGAATTCATAAACTATTTGAAGAATATTAAGCAATTAGAACCATTTTTGAATTGTTATACCTTTTAATAAAAGGATATTAAGCCCCTTATTGGGAGAATTGAGCCCCTTATTGGTAGAATGTGTAAACCCCTTTTTGGGAGAATTGAGCCCCTCATTGGGAGAATTTGTAACCCCCTTATTGGGATAGTGAGCCCCTCACTAGGACAATATTTCATCCCTTTGTAAAGGAGAACAAACCTCTTCTTGGGAGAAGAAATAACAAGTGATTTGCTGATTGAAGTGAACCCGGAGATGTAGCCTAGGTAGGGTAAACTTCGTTATCAATTGGTTGAGTATTGTCTTTGTTTTCAATGATTCTTTACAGCCTTTAAATATTGAATTTTTAATTCATTTAAGTCAATTTTCTTTATGCAGTTATGGGGAATTGAGAATTTATTTAAATGAAAATGAATTAGTATTTTTTTAAGAACTAATTTCGGATCAATCCTCTAACTCTTTATCGCACTATGATTTCTCCTTAAATTTAGATATGATAATGTTTTTAATATCATCTTTATTGTGTAGAGTGACCTATTCCTCAATATCCAATGATTTATCCAATACTTGACATCTTTATTCCAACCCCACTAGAGTTGCAAGTGTATTTGACTGGATTTTGAAGCAACATTAGGAAGCCTATTGTCTTCCATGTTTTTTATCTTGTTCTTGTACATTAAGTACCTAGTCATAGACACACTCTCAATGGGGGAAATACTCTCTTATAGGAGGATACGATAGGGTGTATCACCTTTAATTTTAATATTTTGATTCATAAAATGATTTCATATTTTCTCTATCTTTCTCCACAATTCTTTACAGATGTTGCATCCCCAAACTTCAAAATATATAAGATAACAAGAGTGGAAATATGCTTAAAGAGGAGTTTCTTCTTATCCCAAATATGAAGGTCCACTAATTTACAACTTTTTCAAGTCCATAACAACTTTCCACCCTCCATTTATCATTTTTCTTAATGTTGTAGTTCTAGTTAAGTTTGTGATGAAGATCAATTCCAAGATATTTGTATGAATTCACTTCCTCCGAGATATTATTTTCATACATTAAATTATTGTAAGT
>ML864128.1:7645-20302 GCA_009831015.1 Picea engelmannii | reverse complement strand
ACCATTAAACATATGTAAGTACATACCTCTGATAGCATTTGCAGGTAGTGGCTCCATCTGGTAGCAGCGGTAATCATTGCCAACTCTTGAGAAAAATTTCAAGGGTGATTGCAACTGGTTCTACGGCTGCAACTGCAACTGGTACTGCAACTACAACTGGTTCTGAGACTGCAACTACGACTGCAACTTAGGGTTTTATGAGGAAACACTAATTTTTCAAACTTCGAATTTTGAAATTATGATCCAGGGGATAGATGCGCTGGGCTGAGGCGAGTTAGTTGGTGCAGTCGAAATTTCAAAAATCCAACTTTTACCCCCTCAAACTTGATCTGCGGATTTCTGGACTGGTGCTTCTGGTTTTTAGGTACTCTGGTACTTCTGGTACTTCTGGTTTTCTGGTACTTTGTGAAACTAGGGTTTCACTTTCCGGGAGATCTAGCCACTGAAAAGGTGCGCTCTAAGTGCCAAAATGATCCTTGGGGGAGGGAGCAACTTTCTAGGTGGTTAGGGAGCTGAAAAGATTCACTTTTGCAAAACCCTAATTTTTGGGTACGGTAACAGTGACGTTTTTCCTCTTGCGAAATATGCTTCCTTCAGGTTGGCTCTGATACCATGTTAATGTTTATGCCATTATTATAGTTCTTTGCATTTCAATAGATAAGAGCATCATAAGAACAAGATCACTGAGAAATACACATTCACAAGAGACACAGTATTTATCCTGGGAAACCCTCTAGGGGAAGAAAACCCAGCAAAACTTCCGTATCATAAATAGCTTAAACAATGTTCAAGAGATAACTCAAACCAATACAGATAGTCCTCCCCAAGAGATGCGCCACTCTTCTTCTCCTCTCTCCAACTGGGAATTGTAGCTTGCCTCATAAGAGAATGAACAAGTGAGTTGTGTGTTGGAAGTGAGGCGCTAGCCTCCTATATATACAAAACTGGCATGTGTGAAAGGTCACCACTGGCAAGGCCGACCTCTCACTCTGGGTGGGTAAACCCACCTTTAATTAATTATGGGTCTTCCATAATAACTGCTGGGGCCGACTTCTTATTCTGCCCTTTATAATTGTCCAATGACCAATCCGCAAAGTGGGATTTGGTCCTTATACAATTACCGACATGATTAATCCACAATGGGGATTAATTCAATAACAATAATAATAATAATGACATGATTAATCCGCAATGGGGATTTAATCTAATAATAATAAGAATGCTCTTCACAGTTACATTATTTCAACACCCTCCCCAATGCATCTTCGTCCAGTCAGATCACAATCGAAACTTCGAATGTCTGATAAAGATTTCCAAAACTGGAGGATAAATGCAGAGTAAAAGCATCTTGTTCTTTGATGGGGCTTCAGCTGAGAATCCAGGGGCGGCATGTGCGGGGGGAGTTCTTTATGACCCCGGAGGAACAGAGGTCTTAACTTTTGCATGGGGTATGGAGATGGCCTCCAATAACCAAGTTGAGGCCATGGCAGCAGTCTACATGGGCCTAAAGCTTATTAATCAAGATCAACAAGAGGATCTAACTATAATAGGGGACTCAGAAATTGTAATCAATGGACTCAAAAGCTAGGGAAAATGTCATCATCTGAGTCTGCAAAGAAGCAACCAAAGAATCATGCAAGAAGGAGCAAACTTTCGCTCGCTTCAGTTTTTTCACGTTCTCAAACATCAAAATTCAAGGGCTGACTCTTTGGCCAAATTAGCCCGATCTATTGAGCAGGGGCATCTCCAAGTCAATAATGAATAAAAAATCCATCATATCCCCTAAGGTGGTTGAAATTTTCTTCAAAAAAATCAAGCAAATAAATGAAATTTTGGCTCCATCTCAAGGAACGCCTAACATTATCAGAACTGGGGTGGATCCTCTATCTTGGCACGTGGTTAACTCCCATTTCCATGCTGAGATTTGTATCTCCACTCAACAGGTTGGTGCTTCAATCTCCTCCAACAAGGTGGGAGAATTTGCAACTGCAGCAATCTACATGATGTCTGGGAATGCAACATGGAGGCGAGGTCCAGAGCATTGTCATTGTACAGACTGTGCGGTGCAACTATTAAGGAACGATGTAGGAGATCAATGGCGCGACATGGATGAACAGAAGGCATGGCATGATTGTTTGGGAGCCAGATTAGATGAACAGACTCAGAAACATGACCAGGAAGTATGCATAATCCTTCGGGTTGCTAACAAACAAAAACGAGAAATTCAGTCTTTTAAGCAAGAAAACCAAGAATTCAGGCAGCTGTGAATGCAAAATCAAGCAAATGAATCAGCCTCCGCCTCTTCACAGGGATCCATAGCGCAAGCCACACACCCGCAGCAGAAGAATGAGATAGAGCAATTGTCGGAGATAGCTCAGGACTGGAATGTTGACACCACTAGTTAACCAGGTCTTATGATATGCAAAGTCATATTTTTGTTGTACTCTTACGTCAGAATCTACAAGTGGAAAGGGGACCTCCTGATATATGATGAATCAAACACTTTTGTAGCGGGTGGAAAGGAAACTTCAGATGTTAGTCCTCCTGCTTATCTTTTAGTTTTCGACTCATTGTAACTCACTGTTGATTCAGCGTCTGCTGCAGCATACTTTTTAAATATATATTAACCGCTCTTGTAAAAAAAATAATAGGAAAGAGTCAATATTATCATTGTGAAAAATTCTCAATCCTAGGTGACTAATGTCCTTATGATCTCAATCAAAAAGTAGATTGTCGAATTTAATTATTGCAGAAATAAATTTTAGACCATAACAGCAATCACACAATAGCTGGAAATTAAATAGCAGAAGCATAAAAATTAATTTCACACATACACTAGTAATTACTCCTTCAAATATGTTTTTCATTCCTTTGAAAAACTTATAAGGAAACCTCCACGCACTGTTCAAAAACAAAGCACTGCAAGTATACCAAAAAACACCTCAAAACTAAGCTTTTACAGCCTGGCTGAAAGGTACAGCTGCTGGGAAAAAACAGAAACAACAATTCTTTGTTGTACAGCCTGTGGTACACACTGTATGTCTGTTGCACGACCCTGATGTACAGATTCTGTACAACTGTACGGGTTCGTACAGTATCGACCGTGTGACTATACGAAACAGTGCAGAACTGCGTGCCTGCCTAGAAATGCCTCTTTTCTGGCTGCCTGCTCTCTCTCCCTCTCTATCGCTCAACCTACTCAACTTCTCAAGTGTTCTTGTGTGTCTTAACTCTCTATATTGACTTGTCTTTATAGTTTTAGTTGAAACCAAAACCCTAATCTATTTTTTATATTACTCTTAGTCTAAGTCATGCATAAATGAAATACACTTTTTAGACTCAACTACCAAAAATAAGACTTTCACTTTTTAACTAAAGTGAATTATAGAATAGAATTACTTATTCGAAAATAGAATTACTTTTTGAAAATATCTCGAACTAATTCCTGTCCAATCTATAGATCTCAACAATCATAAAAAATAACAAAAGAAAAGGAACAAGGCTCAAGCCACTAGTCATACTCAATCAGCCTTTGCTTTGTCTCGTTGACAAGGAAGCCATCGTTGAGGAGGTCGTTGACTAGAATCCATTGACGAAGCATCCATTGACAACAAAGTCGTCGCCGAGGAGGTTGTCAACATGACCCTAGCCGATGAATCCCTATCAACCACTATAGACCAAGACCCTAATAAAATTTGGGAAGACAACAAACACGCTAGTGTGTGGAAGGGATGTAGCAGGTTGGCGCATAACCAAGAATTAGTTGGGAAGACCAACTAATTTGCAACTACTTCTTGAGGAAACTGCATTATACAAGTAACTTTCTTGGTGAACAAGTGGACAAAAATCAGTTACTTAAAGATGGGGAATTAAGTTCTCTCACAACCTACATGCACAGGTAAGTAGGGGTTTTAGAAAGAGCCAAAACTTAGATTAAAGAGGAAAGGAAGAGGAAGGAAAAGGTAGAGATAACCCAAGAAGGAAAGCTTGCCACAGTTCTGTAGGAAAGACTAGAACTATAACATAAATGCTTCTATAGGGATAATGCGACCTCAACAAACATAGAAGGGAGTCAAATGTGAACACAATACTCCCTTTCTTTCCAATCCAATATATACTAAAGTTTTATTCACCATGAGGGTTTCTCCAATTTAAAATCTCTATGCACTGTCATTATTGTTATCTCTTGGATCCTCCCTAGAGGAAAAGTCCGACCTCTCCAAGGGGAAAACCTAAGGATACTACAAGCAAGCTACCCACTATCACTTCAACAACCTTGCCCCAGACTTCTAGGTTTGGATGAATGGTTTTCTACTTAAGGGGGGAATCCCTAAACAAGATCCTAAGCCTATCGTTTAAGTACAGGTGAGCTAAAAAGGATAGGATTTATTTTATGCATGTGAAAAATGATCACAAGCGTATTTCTCCAAGTGACAAATATTGTTCAAGTGTTTATCATGCATTTAAGTTTTCTTAAGTGATTAATTAGACTCAAATGCTTGTGAAACAATAAATATTCTAGGCGAGACCCAAAAAAAAAGAAGGCTTTAGTCAAGGGTGTGTCATATGCTACAACCCTCAGATATACATGTAGGTTAGGACACCCATGGTACAAGAGAGTAATCTTCCTTAATGTTGTTTTCGGTGCACTGTAACTGTCCGATGGTCGAATGGTTGGTTTCAAGATACCTAGGGGGACTTCCAATATACTCAAAGGCACGTGGAAGTGAAACTCCAGGTTCAGGTGTTTTCTAATGCAAGCAACAATACTACTCAAGTGGGTACCAATAGAGGTTACACAAACTTCCAACAGAGAGAAATACAATCACCAGGCAGCCCTATGAACTCTCATGTATCCCTACATGTATTGATCCCAAACTGCAGTTTTAAATGCTCAAAGACAACTCCCTGTCGTTATTTATCGACGTCGGGTGCACGTCTCTAACCTAGATTACTAAGGGTCTTGCCAAGAATCGTGATAAAATTATCATTGCTTACATTAAAACATAAAGTGCTTGAGTCATAAAAAAAATTATATTCACATCAATGTACTCCCATTGTTCATGCATTACAAAATTTAAAAGCTGGAAATCAAATGCAAAATTATATTCAACATTCCATTGTTTTGCACCACATGAATAGTGAAATTCTTTAAAGTAAACTTTGCATCATCACACATCCTTTAAATCATACTTTATTTGCAAGATACAAAGTAAAGTGTTAATATGAAACCCATATACCCAAATTGTCCTTCCAATAATAAACATGCAATTATGATTCCACGTGACATTTATAAAAAAGATAAAATAAAAAGGGGGGTCATATCTAACTATTTGTTCCACATTCCATTGTTTCCAAGTGTCTAAACATTAAATATATTATCACCAATGATAAAGAAATAAAATCGCGATTCTCACATATCAATAAGTTTAACCTTTTAAAATGAATTTTTAAGATCATGTGAGACATTACCAAGCGATTACGTGAGGAAATTATTGGTAACTTTAAACGGTGCTTACTTAAATCTGAGCTACGTGAACTGTATGGTCAACGCACAGGAGTATTACGCCAGGGTTACATGTGCCAGTACATTATCGAACTGTCTCCTTACATTGTCAATCGAGTGTGCAGTTCGTAACTTTTTTGAGGCGAGGATGTCAAGTCGAGGGCTTGCACAGGTCACAACTTAGGGCGAGTGAGTTAGATCGAAGAGTTTCCTATACAGTCGATGGGTTTCGATGCCAAATCCAATGTGAACAAAGTAATGGGCGAGCTTCGTCACATAGAGAAGTCACATAACGCAAATAAAGGATATCATTGTGTGCAAGTCGAGGGGAAATATAGTCGCAATTTCGGGCAAGGGGATCGGATCTTGTTTTTTTTAGTGTGATCGTTGGGTATTAAAAGATCATATACGACCAAGGAAAGGCGTGACTTCCACCAACAACTTCAGCCAAGTCACGAGTGTTTAAGCTAGGGTTTTAGATCGAGGGGAAATGCAGTCGGGATTTATTGAGCAAGTACGTCAAGTCGATGGAGAGACATAGGTCGCGATCTCTGGCAAGGGGAACGGATCAAGGGTTTTTTTTTTCTAAGTCTGAAACTTAAAATCAATTGCAGAAACCCCAGCCTCTGCAATCCGAGTTAAAACATTGCATGAAGATTAGAAAAAGTAAATAAATACTTCGGTCCTATGAACTTGACCATCCACAAACTGAGTAACGGATTTGGGTGCGGGACATTTGCTAAAAGGGTTTGTTATCGCATAAGTTGTAGGTTGGGAAAAGCCCAACCCAACCACCAAATGGCGACAACTAAGAGGTCATCTACCCACTGTCACCTTAGGCAGGTGTCCTTGTCACTTTAGAGGTGAGGTAATCCCCTCAAGGAGGAATCATTGTGACCCTAGGGGGAATGAGATGGAAAAAGATGAAGATGGAGATGAAGTCCCTAAAGGTCAATTCTAAGTGGTATGAAGGTCTTGGAAAGGAGTCTTGGGAAGGTCCAAGGGTTGCCAAGTATGTTGAGTAACCTGCAAATTGTGAAGTACCTGCCCGAGACACAAGAAAAACAAGCATATATTGCAATATAATTAATTGGACAAGCAAGTAAATCTTGTTGTCCCTAATAGCAGCTGTTAGTAACAATGTATATTAGCAATAAAATGGCACCATAAGCTGCAAGATAAATGCTAGAAATCAAGTGAAAGATACAATAGAAAGACTAGCTAAATACTAGCAAAACTCAAGATTTAAGACCGAGATACTAGCATGAAAAGACAAGGCTGTTGTAAACACTTTCTGCAGCAAATTATATCAGCCTTATCGCTGTAACAATCAATGTGTTACAGCAAGAAAATCAACCACTAAAACTCCTCCAAATTTTGCAAAAAAGTGCGCTAGAGCAAGTAGGACAAGTGTGCAAACTTTGGACAATTTCTAATGGTTGATTAGAGAGTTATTCAAGCAATTAGATTAGGGTTTTTGCAGCCCTAATGGCTGAAGATGCAAATTTGTAACAGCAGCAAGAACTATCCTTTTGATGGAGACGCCCTGTGGCTGTGAGTTGCCTTAAGCACAAGGAACACAATCCAAGTTGCAAAAAGTAAATAGGACAAGAAATTGTGCTTCCCAATGCAATATTGTGTTTCTCCAATGCAAGATTAGTGCCTTTAGTTATGGGTTAATGGAGTCAAAAGAAAGAGCTAGGATTACTAAACCCTTGGGGGTGTAAATCCTCTTACTTCCCAAGGTAAGTAACCTAGCTAGGGTTTGAAGATGATGGGTGTAAATCCTCTTATTTCCTCAAGGTCACCAGTTCATGGTACCACCACTCGTGGGCCTCCCTCTCCAAGTTCAAGGTGGCGAAGCTGATAGCTTCCGACTCTGTCATCGGGTTAAGCTTGAAGTATGTGTCAAGCTTCTGAACCCATGACTAAGCTGAGCAACGTGATGATCCGTCGAAAGTAGGAATGTTTAGCTTTCCCACTTTCTTGATAAAATCCATGTTATGAGTTTGTCCATAGCCTCTTTGTGCCTCCCGAGGTCTGTTCTGATATTTGATCGAACAGTATTCCATCAAACTCATGTCTTCATGGAACAGTAGCCCCTTCTTCCCAGAAGGCAAGGTACAACTCTTACTAGCTTGGAAAACCCAATGCCCGAACCAATGTAAGGATAGATGAGAGGGATAATGATGAAAAGTGGTAAGTATGGAAGGAATGGACAATGACCTTTCATAGACCCACCCAGTGGCAACTCATCCCTAAGGGAACCAACTTACTAGGGCATTCTGTCATCCCCCCCAGGTATGGACAAGTTAAAGGGCATAATTTCCAAGCAAACGTCATGAAACAAAAGAGAATTCAATGCACAAATTCAAATGTTTTGAGAATTAGAGTGACACATACCATGATACCTGGACTCATTACCTCATGGAGCAAGACCCACTGCTACTTCAGAACCAGGCCGATGGGATGGATGTTGTTGTTGTTGATAGATAGGAGGCGCTGAAGAAAAGATGGGCCCTCCAGGGCCAAGCTCAAGTCATATGGCTCTTTGTACTCCACGTCTAGGACATGTGGGCCTCGAGGATAGGGGATAACAGTGCCCACGACGATTCTCACATGCCCAACACCTAGGGCACGTGAGAATACTTGCCCGAAGCTACAAAAATCAACACTCCCTCTTAGCGAGGGAGATATTCTCATCACACTCCACAATCACCCAAAGTAGCTTTGTCTCCCATCCTAGGAGTAGCTTTGTCTCCTGCACTGGGTAGCTCTGTCTCCCGTACTAGATCTGCTACCACAACTACTCTCCAATCCACATGATTGGTTGCTACCCCTGTCTTTGAGGCAAGTCATGTTGTCTGGCATGATCCCTCCCTAGAAGACACCTTGCTCCTAGAATCCTCCCCCGCTCCTGAGCATCCTACCTAGCCATCTCCCTTTGACACCCTCCTGAAAGTCTTGGAAGATGCCTCTCTCCCATCTGGACTTGAAGGTTGGCTCCCATTGAATGACTGAATCTCCCTTTGAACCTCCTGACTCTATCTGAAGTCGGATTCCCTCTGAATCCACTGACTCCCTCTGAAGTCAGACTCCCTCTGAGTCTACACAACCTCCGGAGCTACCTGCTCCCTGTCCACTTTCCTCTACACAGTCTTAGGAGGCTGCTCCTCCCTACTGGATCCTGAGCGCTGACTCCCTCTGAACTCTGGCTCCCTTTGGGCTACCTGCTTCACCACTGGTGGAGCTACCTGCTCCCTCTGTACCTGTGTTGCTTGTGGGGCCACCTACATCACCATTGGTGAAGCTACATGGTCCTCCTCATCTATCTCTCTGCTCCTGCTGGTCAAAGCACGCATAGGTTGGCTGAAGAAATTTGAGGTCCTATAGGATGCCCAATATGCGTGTCTTGTGACCTCTTGTTGGGCACTAAGTCTAGGTACTTTCAAACTGTTTTTCTCACTGTTTTAGGACAGTTTTCTCGTTGTCCAAAACAGCCCACCAAATCTGAACTTTACCACTATGAAATCTCCCCACAAGCTTTGGTTTGATGTTCTTTAATGCCACTTGTTATAAGGTTTAATTATGGAAGGTTTTGTTGTCCAAGTTAGCCTTCTTTAACATGCATTAAACATCAAACACACCTCTAGAATCTTTAACAACTACAAGCTGAAAATACTAAGCAAACCATGACAAATGAACACGTGTTTTTTATCAACATGACCCTGAAAAAACCCCCATGGAGAAAACCAGTAAGATATATATATATATATATATACATGGAGATCTGAAAGCAGATGCTACAACAAGTAAATACACAAGGAACTTGAAAGTTAAGTGAAGTGGGCGAATGAAAAGACATTTCATTTCAGCCATCCATCTGATCTAATCTCCCCCATTAAATTAGATGACTCCTCACCTTCCCTCATAAGGTCGAATTAGGGAAAGGGTGCCCCCATTCACTTGGTATTCTTCTTCATGCGATTTGGAGAGAACAAGCAAAGAGAGAATCGAGCTAAGAAAGAGTAGAGCAGTGTTATGAGTAGCAGCAGTGTTACAGTGAGTTGCAGCGAGAGTAACAACTGAGTAATAGCGAGTAGCAGCAAAGGAGCGAGGAACGACACAAAATTCGAAGAGGAAGGTACAACGAGTATTGGGCCGTATCGTACGGATTCTGAGCAAGCCGTATAGCAGAATATTTGCACAAAATTCGAGATAGAGGGTTGCACGAATTTCAGGGAGGTTTTGGAACAGAAATTGAGGGAGGATACAGCCTCAAATTTGTGCATAAATTATATCAGCAGCTGACACGAATTTCTAGAAGAATCATACAACATTTATTGTTGTGACAGTCGTACTGTGTATGGATTTTTGGGCATAGAAATTGAGGAGATGAAGACACGGTTTTCTATGTTGGGTTTTGGGCACAAAAAACAAGATAAGTTTGTGTATTAATGCTGAAGAAGATTGTTGTAAGAAATTCTTTCTCAGAGCTCTGAAAATAATAAAAAGTGCCTCTCTCACTAGTTTTCCCCTTGTAGGTTTTTCCAGGGTCGAAGTTAGACCAAAAATCTTTGAGTATAAATTTTCTGGGTGTGTTTATTTCTGAGTTTTTTGCTATAGCAGACTTCATGTGTTTTCTGTTCATGAGCATTTAATTTTTTGCTAACTAATTTTCAGCCTAAATTTGCAATGCAGGTTGGGCATTAAACTATGTGTCTCATTGAGACTTGAAACCGTGTTGGGGGCTAAAATTTCTACAACTTTGACTTAAGTGATCAAGAGAGGGGGCGGTAGGCTTGGCTACAATACTTGCTACTTTGATCCCTTGAGGTCGCTGGAGAAGCCTCCCCTGTGGTGGACCTCCTCCATCACTAAAACGTGGGTATCTCTTACTAAGGTGATAGTGGTAGGATAACCTATAGTTACAACAATAGATGAAACAACAAGATACAAGAAAATAACACAATGAAATAGCCACAAACTTCAGATCTGACCTTTATTTATTATAAAGCTAACCTCCTTGCAAGAGATATATAGATCTCGAAGATATAGAAGAGATATAGAAGCTATGGCTGAAGATGCCTCCAAATACAAATAAAGAGAGAGTTGTCAGCCCTCCTAGACCTCCAATAATAGCATGCAAGTCTGGACAAGATCAATTTCTTTCCCTTCTTCAAACTGGCACCCAGATCTGGCTAAGTTGTGCACCACCTGGCTGAAGAGTCCCTGAGAAATTCGGCCTCCAAACCTCTGAAAATTACTGTAGAACTGTAGAGCTAGGGTTGATCCACACATATGATGAGGTTCCTCAGCTATACCCAAAGATCTGACCCTCAAACTCACTAAATCACTAAGAGACAGTGCGCCCTCCTTCAGAAATTCACCCCAGTGCAATAATAAATTAATATGCAGAGAAATATTCTCACAAATGGATGAGAAACGACGCTCAAATATCAATAAACACAACTGAAGCAAGATACTCTTCAGATCTCCAATATCTTTGACAAATCAAACCCTTCTTCCTCTTACAGTGTGCCCCTTTCCTGCAGAAAAACTCTAGATTTGCACCTCTTCTCCAAAAACACTTGCTGAAAACTGAGTAGAACTAAATAGAATGGTGGGGGTGGAATCTTTCACTGTTGAAATAATGTAACTGCGAAGAGCATTCTTATTATTATTGGATTAAATCCCCATTGTGGATTAATCATGTCATTATTATTATTATTGTTATTGGATTAATCCCCATTGTGGATTAATCATGTCGTAATTGTATAAGGACCAAATCCCCTTTTGCGGATTGGTCATCGGACAATACAAAGGGCAGAATAAGAAGTCGGCCCCAACAGTTATTATGGAAGACCCAAAATTAATTAAAGGTGGGTTTACCCACCCAGAGTGAGAGGTCGGCCCTGCCAGTTGTGACCTTTCACACGTGCCAGTCTTGTATAAATAAGAGGCTAGCGCCTCACTTCAAACACACAACTCACTTGCTCATTCTCTTATGAGGCAAGCTGCAATTACCAGTTGGAGAGAGGAGAAGAAGAGTGGCACATCTCTTGGAGAGAACTATCCGTATTGGTTTGAGTTATCTCTTGAACATTGTTTAAGCTATTTATGATAAGGAAGTTTTGCTGAGTTTTCTTCCCCTAGAGGGTTTCCCAGGATAAATGCTGTGTCTCTTGTGAATGTGTATTTCTCAGTGATCTTGTTCTTATTATGCTCTTATCTATTGAAATGCAAAGAACTATAATAATGGCATAAACATTAACATGGAATCAGAGCCAACCTGAAGGAAGCACAATTTTCAAGAGGAAAAACGTCACTGTTACCGTACCCAAAAATTAGGGTTTTGCAAAAGTGAGTATTTTCAGCTCCCTAACCTCCTAGAAAGCTGCGCCCTCCCCCAAGGACAATTTGGCACCTAGAGCGCACCTTTTTAGTGGCTGGATCTTCCACAAAGTGAAACCCTAATTTCACAAAGTACCAGAAAACCAGTGTACCAGAAGTACCAGAGTACCAGAAGTACCAGAAAACCAGAAGCACTAGTCCAGAAATCCGCAAATCAAGTTTGAGGGGGCAAAAGTTGGATTTTCGAAATTCCGACTGCACTAGCTAACTCGCCTCAGCTCAGTGCATCTATCCCCTCGATCAGATTTTCAAAATTCGAAGTTTGAAAAATTAGGGTTTCTTCATAAAACCCTAAGTTGCAGTTGCAGTCTCAGAACCAGCTGTAGTTGCAGTACCAGTGGCAGTTGTAGCCGTAGAACCAGTTGTAATCACTCTTGAAGTTTTTGGTAATGATTACCGCTGCTACTAGATGGAGCCACTACCTGCAAATGCTATCCGAAGTATGTACTCACATATGGTTAATGGTTAAACCCTAAAGAGTATTTGCAGGAGAAGGGATCTTTTTCCATAGATCCAGAAGGATCTCAAGATCCAACACATTCAGAGGAATGATGCAAACCAGGTGTGATTATTCTAATATGCATCAATTTGTTGTGAAATTATCTTGATCAATGTTGCATGTTGAAGCTATGATCAAATCATTAGAAGGATTAAAAGTTGATCATAGAGCTTATCCTCTAACCTAACCTTTTGTCAAGATAGCATATTGTCTTAGTACAACAGACAGGTTGAAGAAA
>ML864127.1:19982-37253 GCA_009831015.1 Picea engelmannii | reverse complement strand
CTAGAAAATACCACACACATTTGCAGAGATAAATTGAGAAAGAAGAAGCAAGAGAGAAAGAATGGAAGAATTCTCATTAACAGTGTTCCACACTGAAAGAGTGAATAATTTACAATAGATATAGGATACATGAGTAACTAATGAGCCAAAGTGGTGGTATAGAGTGATCTGGACACACAGCAATAGTTACGGGAGTGAACTTCCACCAAGTCTAGTCTCTCAGGAAGTTATGGGAGTGACCTGCCACCTAGTTGAGTTAACTAGTCAACCAGTCTTCAGTTAACTGACTGAACAGAGTGTAGTGAGGAGTAAATCAAGGGATCAAGGGTAATGCGCCAATATGGTGATGATCCCAAGGCAAGTGTGCATTAGCATGGTGATAAAACCAATGCAGCATCTAGACTCAACTCAACTAGTCAAACTGAAGTGTCAACTGAAGAGAATATTCTCCAGGTGGAATATTCTCTCCTAAAATATAGGAGACTGGATAATGACTAATTATGACTAATAAACAAGGAAAAATAAATCCTAGGTGTGTGTGAAGAAACTCCAACAAATATAATCCATGTATCTAATGCAAATTCAGTCAAGAGAGTAAAAGAAAAATAAGCAGCATTATCAAATACCAAGACCGAAGGCACCCCAAACCTTGTCATGATGTGTTGTTCAATAAATTGTACTACCAACCTCTCATTAACATGGGTAAGGGTAAGGCCCGCAGGGGTTTGTTCTAGTGGCCAATAGACGTGATGCTAAGGCATTCATGCTACTAACCAGGTCACGAGTTTAAGCCTCGACTTAACCGGAGTATGTGCTTGTGGGCGGTGCGGTTCTCCCTGGGGGTTATAGTGGCAGCTGACAGGATTCAACCATGTGTCACATAAGTACGATACCATCATCATTGTCGATTCCTCTAGTTCAAAAAAAAAACATGGGTAAGGGGAATGGCTTCTGACCATCGTGTGAAATAATCGGTAGTAGTTAGTATATAATTATGCTATTTGGATGAGTTTGGATTGATCTATCATATTATATATATCCCCCATTGTTCAAATGGCCTATAAATTGACATTGGTTTTAGTGGAATGGTCGCTTTCTTTTCTTTCCCATCGCTCATATGAAAAACTTTGCACCTCCTGAAATATGTGTGAGCATCTCTAAACAAAGTTGGACAATAATATCCTATCCTCAAAATATTATGGGCCATAGTCTCCCCTGCGAAATGGTCCCCCGAGGGACTGTCTTGGAGTTCCTTCAACACACTTTCAACATATTCCTTTTCAATACATCTTAGAAAAATGCCATCATAATTTAAGCGGAAAAGTATTGAGTTAATAAGATGGTATCGGGAAGATTTTAGTATGAGTTCCCTTCTCTCTCTTGGTTTTAGGTATTCAGGGTAGGTATCATGATGGAGAAAATAAGACAGGTTAGCATACCAAGAGTCTGGTGTGGGTGGTATGTACAATACTTCACCACACCATAAATTCAACTCACTGTCCCAACCCTAATCCCTATTTTCTATCAGATCTTGGGATTTTGCAATCGGTTTGCACAGTCCCTAACCCCTAAAAATAATTGTCGATTTAATTTCAAGATAAAATTATTGGATGGCAATCATCCAATTTCCTCTTATTTCCCCCATTTCCTGTTATGTGAATAGTGACCTGACGTCTGGATGTGGCACTATGACCTTGGTATGATTCTTGAGGATGTAAGGCCTAAAGTGTTTTACTACTTTATAGACATTGTAGGATTGTTTGTCAATGGATGGGTAATTAAGATTTGGTCCTTGTAAGTTGGTACTCATGAATGAGATAGGTGCCTCGTTGTTTTCCTCATCCTTTTGAGTAAGGACTACAACTAAGGATTGATCTAAGGAGAAAGTGTAGAGAAAAATTTCCTTACCGAAATCAAGGATGCGTAGAATAGGGGATTGCGATATGGCAATTTTGATTCTTTTGAAAGATTGTTTTCCCTCATCACCCATTTAAATTCAATTTCCTTGCACATCATACTCTACATTGACAGTTTTATTGTTTCTGTCAAAACTGAGGTGAAATTTCTCACGAATTTAATCTTCCCAAAGAAATATTGCATAGCCTTCTTATTATGAGGGAGTGGCATTTGTGAGATTGCCTTTATATGTTTAGGGTATCTATGGATAAAATCCTTAGAAATAATGTGACCTAAGAGTTTTCCTCCTATTGGGCCCTTCGTTTTGATGAATAGAATATGCACAATTTATGTTGCAGCTTCATTTTGGTGAATACAAGTTGTGCAAGCTGTTGAGGAGTTGGATAAAGGACAAAAGGGAAGAAATAGAAAGTGGTTGGAAGGACAACACGACAACGGTTTTGAAGAAGGAAGTTGCAACAAGATCAATAATAAGGGAGAAATCCCAGGCTCTCAACCATAAAACCTAGATTAGGTATTATATATAGGGGATCCATATGAATGTAAGGAGTTTGGGTTGGGATTGTTGTTGTTGCTAGAGTCACTATTGTTATCGTCCATATTGTTAGTTTAGATAAAGTTATGGATTTTGAGTTTAGATATAGACAGAGAATGTAATGGATTCATGTTGTGTTGTAGCATTGAAAGAGAAAGGGGATGATATAACCTTGTCTCTCAGTAGTACAGATCATTTTCTATTAGCTTTGGCATAACCAAATTGTATTTGTAACTCAATCTGATCTTGTATTTTGAGAAGAAACATGTTATATGATAATATAATGGGAGACCCAAATTTTCTTGAAGATAACTTGTTTATTTAGTCTTTTGAATGTATTGAATGGTCTTTTATATTTATTTTTGATACGCCTAATTGGTTATATCTTGCTTATGAATATCCTCACAATTCTATTTTCTTCACTCTCGGTTAGGAAACATTCAGATCTTCTACAAGTTTAATCTAGCTTGCACAAGAATGATATGACTCATGATACTTCAAATATTTTTCTAAGTATTCTCTTTACCCTTCCCTCTCTTTCTCATCTTGGTTGTGCTTTGGGTGAGACTTCTTCCCTCCCAACAAGATGAAAATGCCAACTCTCTAGACTACTTTGGTACCTTTTGTTGGAAACTATAAGAGGACCTTGGTCTGATCACTTCTATGCCAACAAAATGGTTTTTTTGTTGAGACCTGTGTTTTAAAATGGAACCTATAAGGAGAATTCTTCTGCGGATCTATGGATCTGATATTCACTATTGGTGGGAACAAAATTGTGATTCCTTTATATGTAAGGAAGCCGAGTTGCGAGGTAAAAGCGTGAACGCTACAAAAGATTATGTATTTTATTCAGAAAGATCGAGTGATCAGTATCAGATATTCTAGGTAAAATTCCTAGAAGAACTATTCCATTGGATAGATCGGCTACAAGAAGCTCCAAAATCCCAAGAACACGTCCAGAAGACCTATGTTTGGGATACAGAGAAGATCACAGCATGTCATCAGCTAGATCACCAGATTACGTGAGGAGTCGATTTCTGGGTTAATACGAATCTGGAGGGATATATCATTGAATTCGTAGCTAAGAGTCACCAATATTTTTCATGAGCGGAAGAAATTTTCAAGAAAGGTGCATGTGGAAGAAAATTGAGGGAAATCCCCTTGTGGATCAATGCATTCTTGATGGACGAGGGGATGATAATTTTTCCCTCGATTGAGATGGTAGCCTAAACACCTACACTTGGGGTAAGATCATGACTTGAAAAGGGGAAAGGGTTATTTGATAGATGGGGGGAGATTAAGAAAAGAGAACAAGAAATGAGTGAGCCTTAAGGAGAGCCGCCATAATTGAGAAGTGTTGGCATGGAAAGATAAAGAAATCAATAAAGAAGTCTGAGGTGTTGCGGAAAGAAATCGGATCAAGAGGAACAAATGAAAGAAATAAGGAAGAGTTGAGGAAAGTAAGAATACAAGAGAGACTAGCCTGTATAAGTTTAAAGCAGAGAGAAAAGAAGAGAGGAAGGAGTCCCCAAGTGGGTGGGCGAGAAGAAGAGTTTGCAGAAGAAAGGGAAGATGAAGTAGGTCTGGGCCTTGCAGGAGACCAATATTCATCCCCGATATCAGGAAACATCAAGAATAGGGCGGATAAGGTTTCTCTAGAGGAAGAAAAAGAGACCCCACAAATCAAATAAACCTACCTAGAAGTCAGTGGAACCAGCCCCGAAACACCCATCCCCCTGGTGTCCTCTATACCCGTGGTAAATTCTACATCGCCTACTTATTCTATTTCTATTCCATCGCATCCAGTTAGT
This sequence comes from Picea engelmannii, assembly GCA_009831015.1. NCBI lineage: Eukaryota > Viridiplantae > Streptophyta > Pinopsida > Pinales > Pinaceae > Picea > Picea engelmannii. The sequence goes on along the minus strand of ML864127.1, from coordinate 32,990 downwards.
CAAAACCATTCTGTAAGTGTAAACACTGGGAGGATATTGGGATCCCCAGGAATATCGCAACCAGGACCATTAGGTTTCATTCTAATAGGAACAATGAGACCCCTAATGGCTGGAAATATGGGAGGATCGATTGTCTTATACCCATAATTTTGTGGTAAAGGGGATGAGGATGTAGAGAAACATTGGTTCTTATGTGAAGCAATCTGGATATCTAGAGGGACTCTCGATGAAAACAAGTTAGTATATTTTCATACTACCTGTTAGCGACATTTCTTGTTCTAGGCGCAAAAGTATTCGGGTCTGCAAGTCGCATGAGAAGCGCCCGAGCGCAGCATGGAAAAAATCTCATTTTGAGGCTTCCAATCAAGCGGGCGGGTGGAATTATGATGTCAGCAACCCAGATCCATCCATAAGAGTAGATCAACGGTCATTGGAATATCGGGGCTAGCAATTTGACCGATGTATAACGTCAAAGAAAGCGGCTTTATGTTGAGACTGAATCTGGGTCGTTCGATCCCATGACACATAGTGTGAGATCTAGTCGGCATATCGGCAGTTGGGAGTTTGAAGGATGAAAGTCCCTCATCATCTCACATCCCAAAACCCCAAACCCCAGAGTGTCGAAAGTGCCCAGAGGCGGGCCCACAGTATCGCGAAGCAGCCTCAGCCGTTCATCCACAGGAGACACCTGGCGCGCGATTAGGCTCCTTGCCTTTTCGCCCATTGCGACTTCAAAATACAAAAGAATACCCTGTCATATCCCCGATGCGTGAAGTAACGAGAGCGTCTAGGACCTGGGGCCCACAGCAGCGTCGGGAGAGTTTAGGACCATCAGATTTGGAGGACGCATGGCGCCCAATTGAGCCATCTCGACGTTTTTCCCATCGCAACTATGATAAGCAAGGATCAGCTCCTTCCTATTCGCGAACGCCGAAAGCCCCTATGGAAATAAAAGTAGGGTCATGGTCCATGTTCATTTGGGAAACAAAATAGCTAAGCAAAAGGGGCCAAAAGTGTTGAGTCTAGTCGCCGAAAGGATCATTGCAATTTCCAGATGCCAACGGATACGATTTCGCTCCCAGTTTTTGCTTGGAGTAAATGAAGGCAAAAACGGATGGTTGAAACCTCCTTTCATTCATTGAATATGAGATATGGAGGGTCTGGCAAGCGATATGTTTGAAGGAGTTTTGTGTACTAATTATCCAAAGAAGCCATGCCGAAGTCCTCGATTAGACAGATAAGTCTGCACACGCCATTTTGGCCTTTAATGTTTCGGCTACCTCCCCTGCAAAGGCCATGTGAAGTTAAGGTAGCGTATGTCATAGGTGCACAATCATCCTGAGTCTGCATGTGCATACTGTCAGAAGACATGCAGACACAATTTTTTTAATGCAGCGTCTTGTTTTTGTTGTTGTAGTTGTTTTTTAGTATATGTAGGCGTTTTTGCCATTTTTGTAAGAATCAATGGTTGAGCAAGGCTCCCGGTGGTAAATCTTTAATGAAGCACTATTATTTATGGTTATGTATGAACTCTTGAGACTTCTTGCCTTATGAATGTCAGTTTCTTTCACGTCTTTGTTCAAACTGTGTTAGAGCAGCTCGAAATTGGAGAATCCAGTCGAGTTGTAACTGTTATAGGATGATGTAGAATTTGATCACTGTGACAGTCGCATTGTCTCTAATCAGTCCTTGTGATTTGCCTAATGCTGAATGACTTGGAATTGGAGAATCCAGTCAAGTCCCTCTTTCAGTATCTCAAAGCCCTGAACCAGAGGATCTCGCATTCAGAGTTTTTCTTCTACAAATTACTGAAAGCTTGTTGCCCGAAGTAGTTTGTTCACTCTTCTTATCAAGTCTTCTACCTGGTCACCTTTTAATCAACCCGTTGACTGAAGTTAGATCAAGACCTCCTTTGTTTCTTACATGTTGGACCCAGTCTCTGAGTTAGAGTGACATCTCCCCGAGTCTCTGTCCATTTGATCACCCATTAAAAACTATCATGACATAAAAACTGATGGGCGTCGGGCTCTGCTCCTGCAAGCAATCCAGGAGTGACTTTCATCGCTAACACTACCTTGAGGGGTCATTCTCTCAAATGGTAAATGAAGGCTATTGAACTAGGGGTGCAAGGAAAATCATTCACCCTTGGCCAATTTTGTTTGAAGTTCATCGTCGAATTCAAACTACCTCAGTTAGAGCAACAAGCTCTCTCTGAGTTGTGGGAGATTCAACAAACAGAAGGAGAATCTACTTGGGAGTACAGTCACAAATTTAAAGATGTTATTGGGAGGTTAGCGCATCCAATTCATGGATATCACCAGAGGGAATGGTACATCCAAGGATTACTACCTCTGACGAGAATTCCTTTAATGCAACAATGGATAGCCACATTAAGATATGCCTTGGAATAGTCGATGAAGATCGAATCCATGAAAAGTTATCCATGGAGTCTGAGGATGACCAGGCCTCTAGTAGATGCAAACTTGTCGCAAATTTAGGGACAAATATCAATGCTAACATAGAATATTCAAGAATTGACCATACCAAGACCAGGGCGACCTCAGGTTTGGTGCACAAGATGCTACATAGAAGGGCATCTGGAAAATGAGTGTCTGCCCATGAGGGGAATGGGACCTCCTCACAATCCAATGGGACCCTCTCCATAACCAATGGGAGGATTTGCACAAGTATCTGCAACCCCACCATTCCATACATCGGGGCTATACCATACCTTCTCAGGTGCTCAAACATCTCATCCAATTGAGTATTGTGAGATTTTTCGGACATACAGGCATGCGCCAAGGTAGTGTCGTATTATGAAGAAGTACATGAATGTGCCCAATACAATACATTGTGAGTTATGTGCATCTATGACACATGATACAAATCAATGTAGAGCATTGGACACACTTGCTAACAGATTAGACCAGACAACATTCAGAATAAATGAAATCCCCCAAGGACCTGGAAGAGGACAAGGCGGTGGGGTCGAAGGTGGATTCAGAGGAGGAATAAATGGAGGAAGAGGGATGAGTCGATGTTACAACCGCAACGAACAAGGTCACTTGACTAGAGACTTCCCTCACCCAAGACGACCATGGTGCTATCACTACAGGAATAATGGGAACGCAACCGAAGAATTCTTAGAAATGATCGTGAAATGGGAAGATCGGGTTCATCAACGAGGAGATAATATCATAAACTAAAAACTAAAAAGAGGAATCGAGGGAAAACTTCCTAATATTAACATCATTACTCGCGGAGAAGAAAAAACCAGGGCAGATGTAGACAGTCGGCCCAAGATTTAGAAAATTTTTCCCAAGGATGACAGGTATGACCCTGTGAAGCAAAAGTTGTTTTTAAAGATTCAATAGAAATATTTAAGAGCATACCCACTCTAGAAATAATGGATAATACCCCTAAATTTTCCTCTCAACCTAACCTTGTGCAAGCCCCTACCTCACCACTGGCACCTAGAAACTTTGCAATTCCAAGGAGACACCCTGAGTAGTGTCAAAGCATAATCAATCTTCGGTTTCAATTGTTCTTTGATATCCTAGGGGATGACCAACTTACAGAGAAGTTGTGCAAAACTTTGTACCTAATACTGGGAAATGAGGGAACCCTAGAAGCCATAGTAAGGACCAACCTCCTTGAGAATAATACCCAAAGAATACAAAGAAGAAAGGTGTGAACATGAAAATAATTTAGGTTAGAAGCCCAACTAGATGATTTTGAAATCAAAGAGGTCATGCTAGATTTGGGTTATGATGTCGACATCCTACCCAAAAATACCTTGGAATATTTGGGAAAACCTTAGTTAGTATATTCCCCCATTTAGTTGAGAATGGAAAACCAGTATCGCATTTTACCAGTAGGAAGGCTGGAAAATCTGCAAATAGATGTTGTGGGAGTTAAAACCACAGACAATTTTGAGGTAATTGAAATCATGGGAGATAAGGATCCCTACCTTGCTCTACTTGGAATTGATTGGGCATATGAAAATTATGCTATCATTGATCTAAAGAGGGGCACCGTGATGTTTGAAGCAGATGGGATAAAATTAGTTCAGCCCTTAGATCCATTTTTAGGGCCTAGATACATTGAGCCAGTGGACCACAATATGGAATCAAATGCCCTTGACCAATTATACACCATAACAGTAGGAACGAGACTAGATTATATAAATCTGACTGCAATGGATCGATAAGCTATAGAAGCATATAGTATGTTGATGAGGATTTAGAATTAGCATTTGATAGTTGGCAGCAAGGTTCCTACAAACGATTCTCAAGACGATGTACAACTGTCAAAGAAATGAGATGGATTGGAACTAAGGTCAGAGAACACCCGACATATGATGGTACCACATAGGTGCACAGTTTTCTTTCTAGCATGGAAGAGAAAATAACGATGAATAAAAGTATCTATTTTCTTGACTTAGCCTTTCAAGATACCCCCGCTAGATGGTTGACCACTCATAAACCCATTATTATGGAGTGGTAATATGCAAAACAAGCCATCCCATGTCGATTCCAAACTAGGGATCAACTGAAAGAAGAGGCGAATGTATATTTTCAAGATGCGCAATTGTTCGATGGATGGTCTAACCCTAAAGTGCATATTGAGAATTTCTTAAAGCAGTGAAGAGTTGCGAAAGTACCCTCTCACCTATGGATTCAGGTATTTCACCATTCGTTGGGTCCAATCCCAAAATCCTGGTATATACATGAGGAGACTAGAATACAAACAACATGTTGGAAGACCTTACAAGACCAATTTTGTAAGGACTTCTCCTTTACAAGTAAGTACCTTGAGCTCAACATAGTCCTTCAAAGAATCAGAGAAATGATTTTTGCTAGCATTTGCAAAAAGAGATCAAGTCCAGTAGTATGTGTTGACCATGTTCATTTGCTTCAGTCTAGTCTGAGCCTTGAAACTAATAAGCTAGTTGTACCTTCTTGTAAAGTTTAGAAAGACCCAGAAAAACCTGATGAATTAGAAGAGCTTACAAACTTAACCATTAAGGAAAAGAAAGGCAGTAGAGAAATTTATGATACTATACCTAGTCACACATTTTTCTCCTATAACCATCCACTAAAGTTGTGAAAAGTTAATATAGGGAGTACAGAGAATCCTAAGATAGCTTCTATAAGAGATTACTGGGATGAGAAAACTATGAATAAAGTACACAACCTGTTGTGGGAGTATGAGTATTTTTTTCCAAAAAAATTCTCAGAACTGAACGCTACAAAAGGAGCCATGGGAGAAATGAAAATTGAGTTGAAACCTGGATCAAGACCTGTGAAGCACAGACCATATCGACTTAATCCTAGAATAAAAGAGAAGTTCAAGAAGGAAGTGGACAAAATTCTTGCGGCAGGACTTATTTTCCCAATCGAAGAAGCAGAGTGGATTATCCCCATAGTTATCCAAAGCAAGAAAGATACAGAAGACATTCGAGTCTGTTTGGACTACAGAATTTTGAATTCTGCATATGTGTACTATCCGTTTATGACACATTTCAGTGATGAAGTGTTAGACCAGGTTCTGGGAAAAGAATCTTATTCATTTACAAATGTATTCTCATTATATCACCAAGTCAGAATCATAGAGGAAGACAAGAAGAATACCACATTCATAACTTAATGGGGATCATTCGCATACAATGTAATTCCCTTTGGATTGAAGAATGCTCCTGTAGTTTTTTCTCGGATTCTGATAGCATCATTTCGAGAGTTCATCCACAAGTTTTTAGAAGTCTACATGGACGACTAAACAGTATAAATCTTGTTAAAATACCATGTAGGTCTACTCTGGTTAATGTTTGATAGATGTCGTGAATTGAAAATGTCTCTGAATATAAGGACGTGCATTTTCTGCGTACCACATGGAAATTTGTTCGGCCATATTGTATGCAAAGAAGGAGTCTTGGTAGACCCAGCTAAAGTTATGGTCATTTTGAACATGCCTCCACCTACAAGTGCTAAATTGTTGTGCTCTACACTGGGAAATACAGGATGTTACCACAGGTTCATCAGAAGATATGCAACTATCACTGCACCTCTAGAAAAATTGTTGAAGAAGTTTGAACTATTTCGGTGGACCAAAGTGTGACAAAAAATTTGACTTTATCAAAGAAAAAATAAGTACTGCACCTATCTCGATAATTCCCAATTGGGAAATTGAATTCCATGTACATGTGGATGCATTAGGCATTGCCCTGGGAGCCATTTTAGCACAACCAAGGGAAGGAAATATGGACCACCCTATCTACTTTGCCAGCAAAAAACTTTCGCAAGATGAACGCAATTGCACGACCACCGAAAGGGAAGGTCTATCTATGATTTACACATTACAGAAGTTTAGATACTGCTTGTTAGGCTCTTATTTTATGTTTTTCACTGACCATTCTGCATTGAAGTACCTAGTCAATAAACCAGTACTTGAAGGAAGGATTTGCAGGTGGCTAATTCTCTTTCAAGAATTTTCAATTGAAGTCGTTGTCAAACCATAAAGATGCAATGTAGGTCCAGACCACCTGTCTAGGTTGGAATCAGGACAAAGTGGTGGAGCAGTGGATGATCATCTCCCAGATGCGGACCTATTCTAAATTGAGGCCATCCCAGAGTATCTTGAAGGCATTGTTGTCTTCCTCAGTATAGGGACCTGTCCAGAAACTTACTCCACAACCCAAAAGAGACATATGGTGGTTCGCGCAACAGACTATCAATTGATTGCATGACAAATTTACAAATTGGGACTAGACAACATCCTTAGGAGATGTGTCTTGAATCACAAAATGCAAGATACCATGTGGGAATGCCACAATGGAGTTGTGGAAGGACATGTTGGAGGTAAATCTATTGCAAAAAAGGTACTTCAAGCTAGATTATGGCAGGCTACATTATTTAAAGATGCTAAGGAGTATGATAGATCTTGTGAAATCTACCAAAGAGTAGGAAAGCCATCATGCAGAGATGAATTACCCCTTCATCCAATTAGAGAACTTTAGGATTTTGAGAAGTGGGTTGTTGATTTTATTGAACCAATCAACCCACCAACTAAGCATTCAAAGGTCAGATACATCACTACCACAATATATTACCTCACAATATGGGTTGAAGTAGAGGCAATTCAAGACTGTTCAATAGATACAGCTGCTCAATTTATCTTTGAGAATGTTTTCACTCGGTTTGGATGTCCTAGAAGCTTGACCAGTGATCAAGGTAGTCACTTTATCATCAACACAATCACAATGTTGACAACGAAATTCCTTATACAACACCATAAGAGCAGTCCCTATCACCCACAAGCTAACGGTACAATGGAGGCATTCAATAAAACTATGGAAAGATGACTGACAAAAGTATGTTGTGTAAATAGGGAAGACTGGGATAATAGATTTCCAACAGTCTTGTAGGCTTACAGGACTACCACGAAGAAACTACATAGGTATACTCCATTTCAATTGGTTTATGGGAAATAAGTTGTTGTACCTACAGAGTTTATTACCCCCAGTCTCTATATAGAAAAGGCTACACACATGACAGTGTTGGCATATTTATTACAGACAGAAGGCAAAGTATTTGTTTTTCATTGATGGCAAGCACAACCCGATGATGACGAACAAGAGAAAGTGGCAAGACAACAGTGAAAAGATGATGGCATAAAAATATCAAAAGTGTAAACTCAGGAGGAGGAGAAGCAGTGATCGTTGGATCACCCATCCCAAATTCCTGATGGTCGTCAGATATGAATTAAGACAGGAGGAGCGCACAGAAGAAGAGAACAAATCTCAGGAATCAGATCTGAACGCAAAGACTGACCATCGTCGGATCCAGAAGAAGGAGCATGATATTTAAGTACAATATAAAGCGATATTACAAAGTCCTGAAAGTAGGAGGACCGTTGATCCAAGAAGGACATGTGGCGAAAGATCAAGGCATGAAAAAAACATTATTTCAGAGTTTCACAGATCAAGAAATCCAAAAGGAGGAGGTTCTCTAACTCCTCAAACTTGCGATATGCGAAATCACAATAAACATTCATGACCGTTGTATGCAGACTACATGTGGCGAGAGGTCATATTTTCACTTACTGGAAATTCAAAGGAAGGAGGAGATCTATCCTTTGAAATCGTGAAACATGAAACTACGGTTCAACTAAGTCGTTGATCAAGGGAAATCATGGACCATTGATCTGGATCCATTTCAGAGTTTCGGATATAAAGAGTTGGAGGAGTCAAGGAAGCAACTCATGGCAGAAACGTCGATATGTGAAATCACGAAACACTCTCATGCTTGGCCCCTGGTCATAACTTATGGTCACATCGACGAAGGCTTAAGAGAAGGAGATAATTGCTAAGCTCCATTTTGGGGATCACAACTTGGAGTGTCGAGACCCTTCATCACAGGAATGCCAAAATGCAAAATTGTGAAATGCCTTTTGGCGTAGGTTGTGGTCACCGCAGGTGTTCATGAGAGGGGAAGGAGATAGCATAGTTAGGCTCCATTTCGAGTACCAGGAGTTAAGGAGTCAAGGAGACTCACAACAGAATCCCTGAATTGTGAATCCCAAAATCTCTTTATGGATAAATGCTTGGTCATCGTTGTGGGCACATGAAGGAAGGAGCTTGCAAGTTGCAAGGCTCCATTTCATGATCGAGAGTTGGAACAATCAATGTGAATCGCAACAAAATTCGTGAAACGCGAAACTGAAGTGCCTCTTGATTAGGCCCTTGGTCACAGCCAGTGGGCATATGGGATAAACATAAGATCTTGTAGATTTAATCCAATGATGTTGGTTAATTGGAATTTGATCGAAGGGCTATTGTCTCACCTCACGGTTAATTATTCAGTTAGAAGAACTGAATCATAGTTCTTGGATGTTTGGCAATTCAGTTGCTGAGGCGTTTTTCTTGGAGATTCAAGGTGTAACTGATTTTGGAGGAGATCATAAGAGTGACATGCAGCGACTGTGTAAGGTTGGTTGTTCTGACTGAAAAATGAGTTGAACTATAGAAAGGTAAAATTACAGTATGTGCAGTGTGAAGAAAACTCAGAGATGAGGAATAGAAGTTGAACAGAACAGAAAAGGTGAAGAGAGAAAAATGTGCACATATCAAAGAGCATGAGAAGGACAGAGAAAGAACATATAGAAATTGACAGTAAGTCAAACCAAGTATGAACAGAGCAGAAGAATAATGTAGCAAATAAGAATTGTAGAACAGTGAAGAAGTGGTAAGAATTGATATATCTGTATTGTTGGTTATTCAGACATTTATATAAAATCAAGGAGGTAGGGTGGTGCTAGGGAGGACTGTGGTCCTCTGATATTCAAGTTGGTTCTTGAATATTGGAATTTGTATCTTCCATCTAGTTGTGGCTAGAAAAACAGGGTGGCGGGGTGGTGCTCGGGGAAAACACAGAGTTTTTTGCATGCAAGTTGGTGCTTGTATAAGTCCAGTTGGTGATGTAACATGTACGGAGTTGATGCTTCCTTCTAGTGGGTGCTATAGAAACTAGAGAGTTGGTGCTCTCAACAAGTTGGTGCTTGTATAAGTGGAAGTAGGTCCTTCCATCCAGTTGGTGCTAGAACACTCAAGGAGTTGATGCTTCCTTCTAGTGGATGCTAGAGAAACCAGAGAGTTGGTGCTCTCAACAAGTTGGAGCTTATAAAATAGAGGTAGTAGCCTCACATTGAGTTGGTGCTCAAAGATAGATGATGTACAGAATTCAAAAGACTGCCTATCATTCGAAGAAGAAGAGGTGTTCTCCCTTTATGGGTTTCCTCGTGAAAATATGTCTATGTGTATATCTTATGTGTGACTGATGTTCATTATTTATGTTGTTCATATCTTGTATAATATTGATGGTCACTTGAAAGAGATTAAAAAATTACTTGGATAGTCATAAATTGTTTAAGCACAATAACAACCGATTCACCCCCACCCACCCCCCTCCCTCCTTCTTAGTTGTCTTAGTAATTTCAAAAATTGGTATCAGAGCGGGTTCCTTTTATTTAAAGGTAGATCTGTAAACTTAAACATGACAAGTCATGAAGGGACTTCATCCAGTAAGCCTCCTTTGTTTGATGGAACAAATTTTGTCTTCTGGAAGGTTAGAATGAGAACATACCTAATGGATTTAGGTGTTGATGTTTGGGATGTAGTAGAGACCGGATACATAAAACCTGTTGTGCTAGCTTCCAAGGATGATAAGTTAGAATTTAGATTTAATGCTAAGGGAATGAATGCTATCTTGAATGGACTTGCAGAAGTTGAGTTTGTAAAGGTGATTCATCTTCAAACTGCCAAAGAAATGTGGGATAAACTTATTAACAGTTATGAAGGAAATGAGAAAGTAAAAGATGTCAAACTTCAAACATATAGATTGAAATTTGAAAAACTAAAGATGAATGAAGATGAAACAGTCAGCAAGTATTTTTTAAGAGTTGAAGAGCTTGTGAATGCCATGAAGGGTCTTGGTGAGAAAATTGAAGAATCATTTTTAGTTCAGAATATTTTAAGATCTCTTCTTGATAAATTTAATCCAAAAGTCTCTGTAATAGAAGAACTAAATGATCTTAAAACTATGACCATTGATCAACTCCTAGGAACTCTAACTGCATATGAAATGAGAATTAGCAAAGATAAATCCATTACTAGAGAAGCATCTTTTAAAGAAGACAAGAATACTGATTCAGAATTAGATGATATTGAGGCAAACTTTGTGAGAAGGTTAAAGAAAGGATCAGGAAAATATCAAGGCAAGCTCCCTTTCAAATGTTTTAACTGTGGTAAGATAGGTCATTTTGCATCTAAGTGTCCTCACCAGAAAAAGAATCACAACTCTGATGATGAAAAGAAATGAAAATTTAAGAAATATAGTAAAAAGAAAAGTTTGTGTGCAAACAATGACAACTCCTCAGAAGACATAGATAGTGATTCATCTTGTGAAGACAAAGTGAATTCTTTTATGCTTATGGCTATGGGAGATCTTGATGATGAACATTCAGGAGGTGAAATGGATGATGAATAAGTTTTGGTGGATATGGAAGTTGAATTAATCAGTGCTTTGGAAGAAATTGACAGACCCAGATGTAACAAGAGAAAACAAAAACGATTGTTGATGCAGTTTAAAATGAATGATAAAAAGCCCGCAGGGGTGTAGACTGATTGGAAAGTGCCATGTAAATGGAAGGAAATATGTAAAAAGAGGTCTCAAGGTCGATTCTCACCCTGATTTACTTAGAGGGTGTGCTTGGGGGTTGTGCGTTCCTCTCTAGGGTTTATAAGGTAGCCAGCAGGCTTCGACCCCATGTCACATGAGTACGATATTGTTGTTGTTACCAATTCCCCTAGTTACAAAAAAAAAATGATAAAACCCTGATGAAGACTTTGCTCTACTAAAAGTGGAGTTAGAAGAGGCAAAGAAAATAGAAGACATTCTGAAACAATAATTATTAGAGAAGAAAGCAAGGTGTGAAGCCTTAGAAGAAGAGATAGTAAAAACCAAAAAAGAAATGGAGAAGTTTAAGGCATTGTATCACCAAAATATGTCAAGTATTAAATCCTCAAAAGAATTAACTTACATTATAAATCAGCAAAGGAATCCAAAGTTGAAAGATGGCTTGGGCTATGAAGAAGGATCAAGTAGTGATCATCCAAGTAATACAGAACCCATCAAGTTTTTCAAATCTACAATCATTGACAACAACCACTCTGCAGAAACAAAGAAAGAAAATCAGCCACCAAGAAGGAATGAAAGAAAAATTACTAGAACCGAATATGTAGATCAGAGAAACTATCAGCATGAAATAAATCGACCCACTCAAAGAAGACAGTCTTTTACCAGGTACAAAGGATTTTTCAATGGATATTGTTTTTTTTGTTCTAACTTTGGTCACAAAGCTATAAATTGTTCTTTAAGATTTAGATATGAACAATCAAGTTTCTCAAAGAATAATTATCTGCCACCACAAAGATTGAGACAACCAAGAAACAAACAATCACATATTATAAGTCATGTGATGACTGGGAGAAGGAAACAGGTGAAACATAACAAGATTTATGAGCATAAAAATCATTATGATTTGTTATTCAATGAACCAGAATGTTACAACTGCCATAATTATGGACATAAAGCTATAGACTGCCACTTAAGGAACTATAAGCCAGATCTGAATCCTACTGCTGAAAATTTAAAGGTTTGGAAGAAGAAAGAAGTTGACAAGTGTGGACTAGTGTTATCAGCCCAAAGACAAAACAATCCCTGGTATATTGACAATGGATGTTCCAAACATATGACTGAATACAAAAGTAAGTTTCTAACTCTAAGTGAAAACAAATCAGGAAATGTAACTTTTGGAAATGATGCACCAGGAAAAATAAAGGGTAAAGGAATGGTAAGTCTAAGTAATGGAAAAGGAAAAGCTCAAGATGTGTTATTTGTAGATGTTTTGAAACATAATCTGCTTAGTGTCAGTCAAGTCTGTGACCGAGGATGTGAAGTGGTTTTTAATTCTAAAGATTGTAAAACAAAGTGTGTGAATTCAGGACAGTTGGTTGCAAAAGGGATAAGAACATAAAATAATGTCTATGTGTTAAAAGAAGAAAAATAAGAATGCCACTTAAGAAAGTATGATGAAAGTTGGATATGGCATAGGAGAATTGGACATCTAAATTTTGATCATATAATCAAACTTAGAAACAATGGGGCAGTAAAGGATCTTCCAAAGATATCAAAGCTATATGATTATGTTTGTAAACTGTGCCAGATAGAAAAGCTTACTCGAACACAATTCAAATCTAATAAATTCCCTTCAATAGAAAAACCTCTCCAGTTAGTACATATGGATTTATGCAGACCATCAAGGAAAGAAGGTACAAGAAAATAAAACTTTTTTATGATGATTATTGATGATTATTCTAGACTAACATGGGTTTCCTTTTTGAAGGAAAAATCTGAAGCATTTGAAAAATTCAAAGTGTTTAAAGCTCTAACT
>ML864127.1:0-14512 GCA_009831015.1 Picea engelmannii | reverse complement strand
ACCCTTGTAAAACCCTATATTTCCCATGATTGATCCAAAGGATTGTTTCTCCAGTCCAAGGGAGCATGTACAGTAGTTAGATTTTAATTTCCTGTAATTTCTTTAATTCAGTTAATAAGGTCAGAGTGTGCATTGTGCAGAACTTATTTTTCAGTCTAAGCAATGCTTTTGTGCAGAACTTCTCACTCAACCGCACAGGATCGGAAGAGCCACCATTACATTAAATGAATTCATTAAACATGACGGGGACACCCATTATGGTCGGAGGGAGGGTGAATCTAAATTGTAATGCATCCCATGTGCCACAAGCATCCCGTCTAGTCATACCCTTTATGGTAGCTACAATAACCCGTCAGAACTTTTCGTTAAGCCATAAATGTGTGATACGTGTATATGCCATTGGTATCCCCACCAGGATTCTCAACCATTAAAATGGTAATCCCTCAGGTCGACCACATCCCTATCATCTCGTTCATTAAATCTAGGATCAACCTATATATTTTACCCCGTTATCAGTCTCGTCGAATACCTAAGCTCGAGATTGTGTTTATGGTTTAATGATTAGTGTCCTTAGGAGTAATTACACAGCTTTCCAATTATCCCGCTTATAAGATCTTTCGAACTAATGAGAGAGACTTTTTTTTACCTCAGTTATATTTTTTATTTCACTATCTGAACCCTATTCTTGTTTGTGAAATATTATGCTCCCTAATCGTGACCCTGAGCCTCAACTCAGCTTGTCTAGTTTTCTAGCATTCCAGAGCCAAAATTCTAAGAGCAATAGGAGGTTGGAATTCAGCTCCAAAAGAGGCAATTCCAGATGAGTTGTGTGATCCCTGGGTTGAGATCATGGGCAATGTCAAGGGAAAGGCCTAGTAAGTAAAACTCCTCAACCTTAACATGACGGACCAAGTATTGTTTCCGCAGATGAATATTAATGTATTATGGGACTTGGCTCGAGATGCAATGGGAGGCATGCAGTTTGTGTCAAAGCCATAATTCATCAACATGTTCAATTCCACCATCGTGAATCTCATGGATCTACCAGTTTTCAAAATTATTGGTGAGGTTGTGCAGTGCACCAAGTTTTTGATCAGTCAGGTGCATGATAGGAGCTTATCTCTCGATAGAAAATATACAATTTATGCAGAGGAAATCCACCATCTCACCGGATTGTCCCTCGAGGGTGAGGATGTATCAAAAGGATTCCAAGGCCCAAAAAAGGATAGGAAGAAGAAGGGTGAAGTCAGTTTCTATGATAAATTCCATACACAGAGAGGCGGATGTACAACTAAAATCGACCCAATCCTACCAGAGACAATCTAGACATCCTTCTACATGATCACTAGTAAGGTTATGCGCTTGTACTACAAGGGAGAATGCACCTTAGATGTTCTTTCAGTAGCATACTTCTGTGTAAATGGAGTTGTGTTCAACTAGTGCAGCTACCTACTAGAGGAACTCCTAATTGTGTGTGAGGAATCTCAGGAGAAAGGAGGAACTTTTACATATAGCTACCTGTTAGTAGCGTTCGCAATCTGGAAATGGACGTCACCCTCAGGAAGAAAATTGTCACCTACAGATAAGGGTCTTCTAGCCAATATGTTTGAGCCCTGGCACTCAAGGTCAGACTCAGAGAATATGGATTTTAACAATGCAACGTTCCTGAAGTGGTACAACCAGCTCATCGATTCAACTCAGTGATTTCGCATACCATAAGAACTGTTGAATCTCAACACCCAAAACATCGCATTTGGGATAAATCTCCACTACACTTTTGTTTGGCCGAGGCATGTGAAGCATGAGGACTTCCACACAAGGTCGTTACCATTCTATTCGGACGAAGAATCCTTTGACAAGGAATTCATGTCATGGACCGATGTTAAGCACAACCCACGCAAGTCTTGTATGCATTGCCTCTTTCCACCGTAGCTCCTGAAGAAAAGGGGGAAGGAAGAAGGAGTAGGGCCAAGTTTTAGCCCAACAATAAAGAAGAAAAAGGTCCAAATTTTGATGGACTCAGAAGAAGAAGAGGATGAGGAACCCCTGGAGAAGAAGAAGAGGACATTGTCAGTGTTTCCAAAGCTCCTAGAATAGGTTGTTTTATCAAGTAAGGATGTGAATGAAATCCTTGCTAAAATCATGAGGTTGTCTTCCTCATCTACACCAACACCTTCCTCTACTCAAAATATAGTTTTTTTTTCGGGTTTAATGATATTCCATACTTTTGACATCTTTCAAAAATTTGGGTGATATGGGTAATATAATTAACCCTATCCTTGGAGTAAACAGTAACATCATCCAAGTATACTAGTACACATTTGTTAATTAATCCTCGAAATGTCGCATCCATGACTTTTTGGAAAGTAGCTCCCGCGTTGATTATCCCAAATGGCATGTGTTTGTAGGAAAATGTTCCCCGTTTAGTTCGGAAGGTTGTTTTCAATTTGTCCTCTTCTAATACTAACACTTGGATGTATCCTAAGAAACCATCCAGAAGTGAGAATATCTTCACTCCCAATACGTTCTATAGAATTTGTTTGATGGAAGGGACAGGATAGTTATATTTTGTTGAGGCTCTATTCAGATTTCTAAAATATACACATAACCAAATTTCACCGGATTTTTTCTTGACATGTACTAGAATGGCCACCCATGTAGAGGGCCTTACTTGGAATGTTATCTTGGCATCCAATAGTTTCTTTACTTTATTCTTCATCAAGGGTTCCAAGGATGGGTGAAATTTCTGCATCTTTTTCTGGAAAGGTTCGACCTTAGGTCTCAATAGTATAATGTGATGAATAATCTCGGTGTCATACATTTTCAAATCTTTATATGACTAGGAAAACATGTTCTAGTACTCCTTGAACACTTTAGGTAGGATTTATTTTCCTCGGGTGATATTGATCTCCCAAAATTGATGTTTCAAGGGTTGTCAGCAATCCCTATATTTATGACTTCATAGAATGGACATGAGCTAGTGGTTTTGGTATTTTTTGTTTTCTTAAATTTCTCTTGTAAATTGAACAGGTTCTCAATACTGACTACTCCCTGAGGCATAGTGTGGATTTTAGGTTGGGTTGGGTTACTTCCTTCTTTTGGATTAGGGTCTTGATTATCAATTCCTACAATCACCACTTCAAAAATTTCATCGTCAATGGCCAGATCCCTAAAAAAAAATCATTAGTCAAAAAGGATATGATTTGTTCATCCCCCTCAAATACCCTCTAGTTAGCAATGTTATCTCAAACCGAAGGTTTGTATAAAAATTCTATGGAAAACATCGAGGCTTCATAATCCTCTAAGGGAGACAAAGTTGAAGATGTTTTGGCCAAAGAATTGGCCAACGTTTTTTTGGATCGAGGTATGGTTGTGATGTTGAATGCTAGGAAATTTTCTATCATCCTATGAACTTCCTGTTGATAATTCCTCAAATGGGGGGAATTGAAGTGGATAGTTTCTTTTACTTATCTAACAATGATTTCCGAATCCCCAAAGACAAATAGTTCCTTGATGTTTAAATAAATAGCTTTCTTGAGTCCTTGGAACAACACCTCATATTCAACGGTGTTTTTTGTGCACACAAATTCCAACCTAGAGGACAAAAAATTACATTTTCTTGTTGGATTAATGAAAATGCATCCAATTCCAACCCCCTCTTGATATTTTGATCCATCAAAGTATAGAGTCCATATTTTATACACAAAGTTTGGAACTCTCTTGTCCCAGTCCACTGTAAATGTGTTGAAACTACACATAATATATCTAGCTAGAAAATACTACACACATTTGCAGAGAGAAATTGAGAAAGAAGAAGAAGGAGAGAAAGAATAGAAGAATTCTCATTAACCGTAATGAATAATGAATAATTTACACATGATATACTTTGTATAGCTCAACCAATGCACATTGGAGGAGAACCAATGTGCCATAGTGGTGGTCTAGATTTATTTGGACACACACCAGCAGTTATGGGAGTGAAATTCCACCTAGTATAGTCTCTCAGGCAGTTACAAAAGTGAACTGACACCTAGTCTAGTCTCTCAGGCAGTTACGGGAGTGAACTGCCACCTAGTTGAGTTAACTAGTCAACTAGTCTTCAGTTAACTGACTGAACAGAGTGTAGTGAGGAGTAGATCAAGGAATCAAGGGTAATGTGCCAGTCTGGTGATGATCCCAAGGCAAGTGTGCATTATCATGGCGATGATCCCAATGTTTCATGGTGACAAAACCAATGTAGCATTTAAACTCAACTCAACTAGTCAAACTGAAGTCTCAACTGAAAGGGAATATTCTCCAGGTGGAATATTCTCCCCTAAAATACAGGAGACTAGATAATGACTAATTATGAATAATAAACAAGGAAAAACCTTAGGAAAAAGAAATCCTAGGTTTGTGTGAAGTAACTGCAACACACCCCTTGAACATCACTATGGTGAAAATAAAGAATGGGTCCCAACAACGAGGCCATGTTAGGTACCCAAATACAAAATATGCATTGAAATAACGTGAGGAAAGAGGGAAAACCTCATGGGAAAAAACCCCCTTCAAGGTACAATGTATGTAAAAAGAAGAACTACAATTTCTAGGAAACTGTGTCCTTCACTCCAAGACGACTTCCCAGAGAATGGAATTTTTTCTCAGTAAATGTCTTGGTGAAGATGTTTGTTGTATGTTCTACTAAAAGATAGAACTATAGTTCGATAATCCCCTCCTGTACTAAGTCTCGGATGTAGTGCATGTGGATCTTGATGTGCTTCGCCTGTTGTCTCTGAATTGGATCTCTACAGAACTTCAGAGTGCTCTAGTTGCCACACCAAATGACGATCGGCCAATGAAACTGAATGATCGAATCAGTGAGAAAATTTTGTAGCCACATAGACTAAATGGTTATGTTAACTACCCCTCTATACTCTGCCTCAGCTGAAGATAGAGAAATGGAAGCTTGCTTCTTACTCGACCAACAGATAGGCCTGAAACTAAGACTGAGTGAGTAACCAGATGCAGACTTGCGATCAGTGCTATCGCCATCCCAGTCAAAATCATTAAACCTGATGAGATATAATATAGATTCTGCTACATAATGAATCCCAAAGGTGATGGTGCCATGTACATATCGAAGGATATGCTTTGCAGCCTTCCAATGTAGCTCATGCGACTCCTGCATGAACCTGGAAACTGCGCCAACTGCATAGGAGAGGTATGGTCTGGAGTGTGTGAGATACAATAAGATCCCCACTAGTTTTATGTACAGTGTGTTTTCAACCAGTGGAGTCTCCCCGCCATCCTCAAATTTGAATCCTGATAGGAAAGGAATCGGATCATACTTGCAGTTTTTCATGTGAAATCTCTCAAGGAGATCTTGTGCATACTTGGCCTGAGACAATTTGATGCCTGATGCATCCTGACTGATATTGAGTCCAAGGAATAAGTGTAGTGAACCCATGACCGTCATCAAAAACCTATCATGTATAATCCTCTTGACTGCGACAATCATTGAATTTGAGCAACCGGTGATCAACAAATCATCAACATACAGAACTAAAAGTAGAAGTGAATCAGCCATCCTGAGCATGTAGACATTTAGGTCTGATTTACAACGTACAAATTTATGTGACAACAGGTAGGATTCCATCTTGGCATACCATTCCCTTAGAGCCTGTTTGAGGCCATAAAGGGACTTCTTCAGTCAACAAACCAAAGATTAGTCCTGCATAAATCCCTGAGGCTCCTCCATATAGATCTCCTCAGAGAGATCACCATGAAGAAATGAATTCTTCATGTCCATCTGATGGACTTCCCATCCCTTGGTTGTTGCAATGGAAAGTGTCAATCGTATGGAATCCATCTTCACTACTGGAGTGAAGGTCTCATCATAGTCAATTCCATGAACCTGTTGAAATACTTTGGAAACAATCCTTGCTTTGTATCTACTAATTTGTCCATATGTTGCGCTCTTGGTCCTGTAGAGACATCTGTATCTGAAAATTTTCCTTCTATAAGGAAGGGGAACTAGATCCCAAGTCTGGTTCTCGAGGAGGGAATTGTACTCCTCCTGCATGGCAGATTCCCAAAAGGGATTTCTAGCAGCCTCTCCATAAGACTGTGGATCTGAAGACTAAACCAAGAAAATATTCCTAGAGGGAAATGGTTCAGTGGCAGTGAGTGCAACAGGAGGCTCATCGAAATTAAATCAAGTCCTCCTAGTATCGGTTGGATCACCAACGAGATCCCCTGCATCCTGAAGAGTAGTATGTGCCCACTTAGGCCTTTACTCTGGCTCTACAACTGCATATGGATGCTTTGACTCTGCATATGACTGTACTGACTCTAAATCTGATTCATCTGAGTCTTATGAATCAAAACTCTCTTATGAATAAGAGTCGGCATGTGCATTCTCATCATCTCGGACAAGTGGAAGAATGAAGGTGCCGGCATGCGGTTGTTGAGAGAAATGTGAGACACTTTCGTCGAATTGGAAACTTATCTCAATGATCATCCAGTGTGAGTAAAGATCAATAAGTCTATATCCCTTCACACCATCAGGGTATCCAACAAAAATACACTCAGTGATCTGTGGATCAAGTTCCTTCCTCTTTTTAGAGGGAATCTGGGCCCACGCACGTGAACTAAAAATGTGAAAGTGGGTCACTTCCGGTTTGAGGCCACTCCAAGCCTTATAGGGGCTCTTATCCTTGACATATCTATGGGGAGATATGTTTTGGATGTATGTTGGACAATTAAGTTCTTCAGCCCATTGTCTCTGTCATAGTGACTTTGCATGCATCATGCAAGATGCCATCTCCTTTAGAGATCTGTTTTTCTGCTCAGAAACTCTGTTTTGTCGCAGATTATAGGGAATTGTATGTTGCAAATGAATCCCTAACTCATAGAAAATATCATGGATCTCATGATTGAAATACTCTCCCTCGTTATCAGTTCGGAGGACTTTGATCTTCTTTCTGGATTGTGTCTCAACCAGGGCTTTGAAATCTTTGTGTTGAAAGACCTCGGATTTTTACCTAAGAAAGTAGATCCATGTAAAAAGTGATAAATCATCAACAAAAATGAGAACAAACCTCACTTTTTTTATGGATGGATGTGGAAAAGGACCCATAAGGTCATTGTGGATCATATCTAAAGATGCAAAATCTCTCAGAGACTTTCCTTTGTAGAATTTCTCTTGAGGGTGTTTTCCGAGAACACATCCCTCACATACTCCCTTGGAGAAATGGATGTTTGGTAGACCATCAACCAATATTTGCTTACTAATCTGTTGCATGTATCTGAAATTCAAATGTCCAAACCTTTTGTGCCATATCCTACTACTTTCCTCAACATGAATAAGCAGTAAAGCAGAATCTGGTTCAATGAATTCAAAAAAAAGTATACAATCTAGACTGATGATTTACCTCACTGGTTGCAACCTTGGAGTTGGTTTGCATGTCATAGATGTCCATGGAATTTGGTTTGAACATGACTTGATTTCCAGTGTCGGAATTCGTCATTTGATACACAGAGAGAAGGTTGGCGGAAAGTTTGGGAACGTGCAACACATTCCCGAAGCTTCTATTAGTGAGTTCAATCCTTCCTTTGTCGGTGACTTCGACAGAATATTTGTCCCCCATCAGAATAGGAGGACATTTGCATGCATCCATTGAAGAATAGATTGCTTTTGAGCAGCCATGTGATGTCATTCTCCTAAATATACTATCCAAGAATCAGGAGAGGAGTTGATGGAAATCAAGGCATTGCTAGAATTGCCTTTCTTGTTATTTTGATCTTCTACCTTCTTCTTCTTGGCACCATCGGGGATGCAATATCCAAGTTTGTTTTCTTGAAGCACTTGAGTCATTAGATATATATGGAATCCTTTGTGACAGTACATGCATTATTCCCTTTTCTTCCCTTTTCCCCTTTGGATACGGAGGCATCGGTGAGGGTTTTGTGTACCCTTCCTTCTTCGGATGTGCATGAGCTTTCCTTTTGTCTTTATATTTATATTTCTAATATTTATGGCTACCATATTGCATAGTGAGTGCATGAACCTTTGGGCCTTTGATTTTTCCCATGTTGATGAGCTTGGTTTTCTCTTGTGTCATGGATTCGATAAAGTCCTTAAGAGAAGGCATCTTCTAGGTGGCTCCAGAGGTGAATCTAACATAATGGAATGTGGATATGAATACAAAGAATTCAGGACCAATTTTGGAGAGAATGGTGAGAACCATTTGTTTCTCCTCCTTAGATTTATGAACCCCAGAAGCTTTGAGTTGCGACAATAAATCCTTGAATTTTGTAAAGAAATCTTCGATATTGTCGAATATTTTTGGATCCAATGTGAGCAATTCCACCTCCAGCATGTGTCCCCTCATCTCATAATGTTTTCCAAACATCCCTTCCAAGGTGTTCCAGGATTCATTTGGAGTCTTATAGGAAGATATGTGAAAAAGGAGATCGAGAGAAATAAGACTGCAAATTGTTCTAAGTGCTTCATCCATCCGATTAAAGTACTTGGATTTTTCTATGGCTGATGTTGGTTTTTTATCTGTATTCAAGGTTAACCTGTACAATCCTCTGGTTTGGAGATGTATGGATATTTTCTCCTTCCATTCAAAGTAGTTGTAAGGTGTAAGAATGCATTCTTTTTGGAAATCCATCTTTATGTTATCTTCAATATTTTGTACCTGCAAAACATTTTGGTGTGGCTTTTTATTAGAAATATATCATCTCTGATACCATGTAAATGTGTTGAACCTACACATAATATATCTATCTATAAAATACTACACACATTTGCAAAGAGAAATTGAGAAAGAAGAAGAAGGAGAGAAAGAATAGAAGAATTCTCATTAACCGTAATGAATAATGAACAATTTACACATGATATACTTTTTATAACTCAACCAATGCACACTGGAGGAGAACCAATGTTCCATAGTGGTGGCATAGAGTGATCTAGAGACACACCAATAGTTACAAGAGTGAATTGTCACCTAGTCTAGTCTCTCAGGCTGTTACGGGAGTGAACTGCCACCTAGGTGAGTTAACTAGTCAACTAGTCTTCAGTTAACTGACTGAACAGAGTGTAGTGAGGAGTATATCAAGGAATCAAGGGTAATGTGCCAGTATGGTGATGATCCCAAGGAAATTTCTCATTATCATGGTGATGATCCCAATGTTGCATGGTGACAAAACCAATGCAGCATTTAAACTCAACTCAACTAGTCAAACCGAAGTGTCAATTGAAAGAGAATATTATCCAAGTGGAATATTCTCCCCTAAAATATAGGAGACTGGATAATGACTAATAAACAAGGAAAAACCTTAGGAAAAATAAATCCTAGGTGTGTGTGAAGTAACTCCAACATCCACCTTGGGAAATGTCATTTTAGTGTTATATGCTTGAGCATGGGTTTTTGTTTTGATCAAACTTATTAAATTGTTCAATTATTTCAAGAATATCATGAAGTGATCATTCTTACCTCTGGGAAAGTAATACTTCAGAAAAAACATGGTGAGAAATTACCAAACTCAGACTCACACAAGTAATTTCCTACGACTAGTAACTCAGTAGAGGAAGGTTCATTAGGGGCTTCAAAGTATGTGATAGTATGCTTCAAAATAAATCTATGGTTGATCTTGATCATCTTGGGGTTTCCCTTCAATGGTAACCACAAGTGGGACCAATATGTACTAAAGTATCCATGTAAGTTCTTAGAACATTCCATTCTTAACAACATCCCATAGGCCTACAGAGGATATCCTAATCATAACATCCTTTAACTCTCCAATAAATTTCACTCTAGTTTTGTCTTGTTGAATTGTATGCATCTCACTTTTGGTAGGGGTAGCTTTTAACTTCTTTCATATCGAAAGAGGCATCACATTGGAGGAAATACGAGAGTCAACCAAACAATTGTGCAGGTTCCTGTTATAAATTTCAAAGGTTAACAAAAAATGTGGAACATATGACCTAGGCTTCTTATCGGTCATCATTGTATTCATGTTAGGCTTATGAATATCCTCACGGTTTCCTGTACCCAAGCTTGAATGTGGGATTGTATTTTTCATGAGGTTGTCGTCCTCATCTAGGGATTGCAATAGTAAATATTTCTATTGGGGAATTCTAAAAAAGTTCATCACCGAAATATTATCTTTCAATTTCTTCAGGTCTTTTACCACATTATAATCTAGATTTGTTGTTTTGTTAGTCAGGAACTTCAGGCCAAAACTCAACGGTTGGGTCGATTGAGCTAAAGAGGAATATTTTGGGGTTTTCTTAGGATCTTATATAGTGGTAGTTTGTTTTTGCAGGATGGGTATCTTGCTCCTAGTTTGGACTGCCAGAATTTTCAGACATTCTTCTTCTTTTGTAGGAAATTCAAAAGATGATGTGTGACTGAAATACCATAGAAACATAGTTGTTTCCTCAGGTGCTTCACTCTCCTCATTTTTTGTAGTATTTGAGGTATGATCATTGGGTTTTTTGGTTAGAGCACAACCATCCAAGAACTTGTTTTCCAACAGATTCATGGCATTTACCCATTGAGGACAATATTTTTCTGAATGATGTTCTTCATGATAGTTACCATATGAATCGGAAGCCACCTCTCCCAAGTCAGTGTTCAAGTTAGCAGGAGGAGATTTTAAGGATTTAAAATGTGGATTGTTTCTAAATAAAGGTTTGTAAGGCCTAGGGTTCGATGTGCCTTCCCCTCCATTTCTCTTCATGTCTACAATTTCATTGGAAAACTTCTTAACCTTCCTTTGTAATCTCTCCATACATGTATTGTCCTTTTCAATATTTTGTTTAGTTTTTTCACCGGGAGGTCGTGTCAACAAAATTCCTCGTCTAGGTGTATGTGATGTTTCTTTATTTGATAAAGAGATCCAACTGTATTTACACCCTTTCATTTGAAATTCAATCGTTTTGGCCTCAAATTTTTCGGCTAGGGTAGGTTTAGCGACCCTTTTAACAAACATGGAGATAGAGGTCAGTAATACGTTAGCATACACCTCAATTTGTAATTCTTGAGGGGGCTTGACATATGTTTGAAACTTGTTGAGTATAGTCATGAAAAATTGTTTGAAGTCCTTGAAATTATCCTTGGGGCCCATGGTGGCAGTGAAAATTTGAGCCATCAGGGCCCTGGTAGTTGTTTCTTCGGCAAATTTATCCAGGAAATGTTTCTGAAATTTCGTCCAACTGTTAATGGATCTGACCGGGGAGTTGAAATACCATGTTGAAGATGAGTTCTCAAAGGTATAAGGGAACAATATGCACAATACATATTCACATTGGACATTCATTAATCTTATCGTTAATATAAATTTCTTGATATGCTCCTCGGGTAGGCCGGAGGTTTCAGGAACAAAATTTGGAAGAAGTTTTTTTGGGTGCCTAGGCAAATGATGTAATCTCCTTGGTAAGGATAGGGAATCCTTGGCCAACCATAGCTGATTATTTTCAGGTTGGGTTTTATCTATTGGTTGGTTGTTACCCTCTAGGACTTCTTCATTGTTATTTTCCATATTATCTGACTCGTTATCTGAATATTCTGAATTAGAACTTGCTTCATGATACTTTGAATCGCCTGTGCTAGAATAGGTACTTGCAAGTGGGTTTACGAGAGGGGTTTCAGGAATAAAACTAAGAGATTGATCAATTTCAATAAAGAAAAAATATATCGGATATTGAATTGTATGAAAAAAGGTATGGTTTGGGGTATCAACAACTGGTCTTATGGTTTACTTCCTACGGGGAAGAAAAGGAGCTAACGACAATCCTATTATTTGTCGAGTGTAATCCCTAATAATCCTTTTAAACACGTTGATTTCATTGTGAGGGATTGTGTAAGGTATTTCTGGGTGAAGGTATGAATTGTCTTTAGCATGCAGTGACTTAGTTGTGGTGTGGGTAACTTCAATCTTAAGGTTGTCCTGAGAAGTACTATCCATGCATGTGGGTTGTTTTGAATCTATAGGATATTTTAAATGGGTTTCTATTTAAAGAATTGTTTTGACTAGTCATGCAATCGTCATGCCCTCCTTCTAGTGCTAATTTTGTTGAGGGGTCAAAATTCTCCTTAAATCAATTGTAGGAATCACACCTAGAGATGAGGCCCAATTAGACTCTTATCTATATGGGGTAACATGATTCTTTGGACGAATGGTCCTGCAAGTTTTGATGGACTTTACTATGTTATTGAATGGGTCTTTATAGAAATTTTTCGGTTTCTTTATAAGTTCATTTATTAAGAGTTCGATGAATGAATTCTTAAGAAGGTTGGGATTAGGCTAACCTCTTGCCAATAGCATGTATATGAAACCAATTTTAAACCAATATCAAAACATTAATATTTCCTTATTGATCAATCTAAAAATATCATCTAAGAAAAGGAAGGTATTCATAGAAACGACACATAACCAGCAATAATTCAAGTTAATTTATAACACAATTTTGTAACACCATCACATTCATGCCAATATACATTTAGTGACTGCAACATTTCAAGATAACTCAAAAACACAATTATTTTCTTACTAAACCGCTTGTAGTAATCAATCAACAAAGAAAAACAATCCACAAATTGAGTTACTCCACAAGATTTGGAAAAAATCATCTTCGGCTCTACATGAGCTTCAAAATTAAAATTTAAAATAGTTCTTTGTCTAATCCTCTACCATTACAAAACCCTCGACCCTTCAAAACGAGGTCGACCTCTTTATTTATATCAAAACTTCATGCAAAAATTTATCATTAATGCTTGTTAAACAAGAGATAACAAAAAATAAAGTGGATTATATTCACATGGAAACTATTAGTGATATTTCATTAACTCACAGGGTTATCTCTATAATATTAGGACCATTTGGAGAAAATATCTTCAAAAGTGTGTAAATATGGGAATCGGTGTTAGTCGATCGACATGCTCAGTATATTCTTAAACTCCATCCCCCAGAATTTAAATCTATCGATCTCAGAGCCTAGATGTTGTAGGACCCATGTTGTCCCTATCATCCCATCGGTGAGTCTTTATCTTGTCCATTATCAAGCTTTTGAATCTCCTAAACCTTACTTTCAAACTTCTCGTCTAGCTCACCGAATCGTTGGACTATGATGTGTAAGTCAATGAAGTTGTTGGGGGAGCCAAATTCTGGGAGCTAAAGATCTATCATCTTATGATTGATGTGGTCCCAATTTCTTATACACTCCTCCCATCTTTCTTGCATTTTTATCCGTGTTTGTTTTACCAGTTGTACCGAATACTCTGCGACTAATCTGAATATCGCTAAAATATCCTATGCAAGCATCTTGATCCCATGTTCTTATTCGCCTCTGCCTTTTTGGATCTCTCTAATATATTCAACTTGTTCCAATTCCTGACAAGCTTTCTCAGACCATCTCATCATTTCCTTATGTGCTATGAGGCCCAACAAGGTCTCTTCTTGAAAGCCAACTATCTTGGTCATAAAAACCTCCCTATACAAGTTGAACTGACCATAATTTTTTGTGAATTCAATCTTCATGAACCTTACTGATTGCTTGGCACTAAAAATATTCCACTTGATTCCTAAGGTGTGTCAATTCTTCTCTCATAGATTCATCTTCTCATCCATATTCCTTTTCTCTTTCTCTAGCGGCACTGGATATAGTTATTCCTTCTCCTAACAACTCACTTACTCTGGAATTTCCTGTGTCCAGCAAGGTTTCTTCTATGGTGATCATCACAGAGTTGTCCAAATTGAGTCTTCTCTTTTTCCCTGTCTTCCTGACAAACACTTGTCTCTTTCGGTCATAAGAAATGGCCTAGACATTGACCACTTCATCTATAGGCTCTGGTATCGATTACTCCCCCCATGTGAGGAAATTTCCTAAGATTCTTGGTGTTTGAAAGTGTTCAAGCATTGTTTCCTATCCTTTGTTGGCTTTATGATTCTCGTGACTAGTCCCTTTACCTAGTTCTTGAGCCATTCAAGACTTCTCAGAAAAAAAAAATTAACCCCATCTTTGTCCTAATATGTGGATCTCATGTTTTCTCTATACTTGGGGAATTTCCCATGATCCCTGTCACTATGTATTCAACTAAGGTTGCTAATCCTGAGAGTACAGAGTGTGTTGGAGGTCTCATTGAGGTTTCCTTGGGTTCCCTACTATCTTTTGGTTCTTTATTTTTTTATCATTTGCCAGAGTTACATGAATTCAACATCCTTGAGCTTGTAATATGCACTTATGTCTGTCAACAAGAATACACCTATACATTCCCCATCCTTGTTATTCAACAGACATATCTTTGCATCTGCATGATGAATGATCCACTCTAAGATCTCAACACATGGAAGGACGAGTGTCTTGGCCGCTACCAGGTATAATGAAGACTGTTTGATGTTCTGGAATACCTGGTCATCTAATCCCCTTACCTACAGGTCATTGTGAGGCGTGAATTATGGGAAATTCTCATAATGGATTTTGTTATACAGATCCAACCAGGAAGACATAATTACCTTGGAA
>WSFP011423344.1:0-22530 GCA_009831015.1 Picea engelmannii | reverse complement strand
CTTCATCTAAAAACTTTCTAAAAAACTCATTAAGTTTTCCTCCACAGGAGGTGCCAAAAGAAGTTTTTAGTCTAGGTAGGATTTCGGGGATAGGCATCCAAATAACTCCCCGTTATCTGGTTCTCACATTTTCAAAACATAGAGGTTGAAAAATAGGGAACTTCAAATCCTCCAAGTCAAGTGTTCCAATCACCATAAGGCAAGGAGATACCCGTGAAGGGTCAAAGGCCGAGGTCCGGTTGTTCTGTGCGTCCCCCCTTGAGGCACCCACCTCTTGGACAGGATCCAGCCCGTGACCCATTTCTGAGGCCGAAAATCTAAATGCCACACTTTGACCGAGGTACCTAGTGACCAACTTTAGGACATCTACCCAGGTGGCGATTGTGGGCTGCAATTGCACCTTGATTGGATTTTGTGTGGCTATTGGGAAATATCACCAGCTCTTTCGGGATATGCCCCCTCTACCCCTCATTATAACCAATTATTTCATCCTTCACTAGTTTCTCTTCTGGTGACTTCAGACCCCACTGTTGAGTACTATTGGAAGCTCCAGTGCTATTTGAGAGGAAGGACATTACGTATTTTAGGACACGAGCATCTGCTTTCTTTTTTATTCCCCCACGTGGACAAAACCCATTTACCCACATATATGCTTCTTTCTCATTTATGTATGACGCACATCTGATTACAGTTTGAATTCGATATATATATTGTGTAAAACAGTCACAGCAAAGACTCTTGTTTCTATATTTCTCTCACCACTTGTTGCACACATTTCACACAAACTAGTCTAACATCATAGGGGAACCACAGAACCCCCGTCATTCATGACGCTTGCTCAACCTCCCTCCTATCTTAGGAGGAGTATCTGGTCGTACCCGTTCGTCGGTACCTCCTTCACACACTCCTGTGAGTGCTACTATCTTAGGATCAGCTTTGCTTGGTTCTACCTTACTTGGGTCAACTTCCCAAGTTCATCCATTCACTCGCTCTCCTTTGCACGGAAGCGGGGGACCCACTTCCTCTCAAGGAGGGAGCACCAACCCACCTAGTCCCCATCAAGGGTCAAGTTCACAAAACACTATGGCTGGAACTAATCCTACCACCCCACTACAGATTCCA
This sequence comes from Picea engelmannii, assembly GCA_009831015.1. Lineage (NCBI taxonomy): Eukaryota > Viridiplantae > Streptophyta > Pinopsida > Pinales > Pinaceae > Picea > Picea engelmannii. The sequence goes on along the minus strand of WSFP011423344.1, from coordinate 21,408 downwards.
TATTTGGCCTCTCTCAACATACCGGATCTCACCAAGCTTACCAATGATCCTATATTGCATGACGCCACATGGCCTGCAATGCCAACCAAACTTGCTTCAGACATACCAAAATTTGAAGGAAAGGTGGGGGATGACCCCGCAAACCACGTCATGACCTTTCATCTATGGTGCTCTTATAATAGCATCATGGATGATTCCATCAGACTGCAATTATTTCAACGCACACTCACTGGCCCATCAGCCAAATGGTATGTCGAAGAAAAATCTGGGTCCCACACAACCTTTGAGTCCTTGGCCAAAGCGTTCTTAACTTTCTTCCAATTACCCATCCGCCATGAAAACGGTCTCGAACTACTGTCTAACTTCAAACAGACCTCAGCCACCCACATCGCTGACCACATTCATGAGTGGAGTAGGCGACGTAGTTTGTGTAAAGCAGAAACCACCAAGCAACAATGCCTTGATTGGTTTCTTAGATCACTTGTCTCTCTCCTTGGAAAGGATGTCGCTTCCACCTTCCCGCAATATGAAGAGGAAGCTATTAGTAAGGCTCAACAGTATGATCTCATTTACGCACAGTCAGGGTACTTATACACGGTACTTCCTAATCTTCCAAAACCTATGCCATTTTGCCAAGACAAACCTGGGATGTCTCATTCAAAAGACGGACTAATAGGTGCCACCACACACCATGGTCCACAACCCAAACCACCACCGATGTATGGAACACTTCAATACCCGTCGGCCTATGGGGGCACTCCTTGTTACCCCCCACCCCCTTATCAACATCCATATCATGTTTCTATATCTCCACCCATTAGTGGACCACCCACGACACCTCCCATACATCCACCTCTTCCCACAAACAGTGGTACCCCCTCAACATCAGCTTATAGTACTAGTGAAAGCACGCAGCCTTCCTATGTACCATATGGAGCGATACCACAACAAAATCCATACTTCCCATTTCCTGGTCCCCCACAACCCGTGGCTCCCCCACATCCTCATGCAGGGGTAAATTTTGTTCAACCCTCTGCTACTCAACAATACCAAAATTTTGAACAGTTGAACACAGCCAACCCAACTCATCCTTCGAACAATGCCAAGAAGAAAGGACGGAATCGGAATAACAATAACCCGAGTCAAGGCAGGAATCCACCCCCACAGCACCAACCCACTGGGGGCAACCAGAACCAAGGGAACCAAACCCCCCAAGGGGGCAATAACAACAAACGCCCAGGGTGAAATAATGTTAAAACCATCCACCCTTGTGCTCTTTGTGGTGAGGTCGGTCATTACACTCACCATTGCCCCCAAATCGCTGATTTCAAACGGTTGAAAGACTCAGGGAGTCTTCCCCATACCCCTGCACAAACTACCCCTCAACAGGAGCCACAACAGTATGTGCAACAACCCCCTCCCGCCGTGCTGCAAAATCCTATCCCACATGAAGGGGTGATAAACACCCAACAGGACACACAGCATCCCCCACCTTAGGTGGGGCAATACCACAACCCTAACAATCTAGCAGAGCGAACGATTCTCCTCACCAATGAGGAAGAAATTCTTCTGCAAACACGCAATCGTCAGTATCAGACACCAGCTGAGTCTACCCCTATCTCTCCAAAGACAAACCCCACACCAATGGGACCCCCGTTGGTGATCCCTCGCCCTTCCGCCGAACCACCACTTCGCATCCCTCGCATCCCCTTGCGCAGGAATGTCCACAACCCACAGGCTAGGGCCGCTCATAACTATAGCCTAGTAGATGACTTAGCGCAATCCCCGGCTGCCATGTTAGTCTTGGAAGTCCTCCAGACTTGTCCTACACAACGGAAATCATTGCTTTTTGCCTTGGGGGCAGTTGACCTTGCGGATACTTGACTTATCACCTTCGATCTCGACAACAGCGAACCTCGTCTTCCCGCCCTGGTCGCTATTCAAATACCAGTAAAAATACGGAACATCACCGTTCATCGGTGTATCATCGATGAAGGTGCATCGACATGCATCATGTCCAAAACAGTATGGAAGAAACTTGGTTCCCCGGAACTCATACCCTCCGCCATCACATTAAGAGCTTATGATGGATGACCATCATCCCCTGAAGGGCTCTTCCAAAATTTCCCCATGGAACTCGGGGGCAAAACCATTCTCATCGATATCGAAGTTATCGACGCTCCGCTGGATTACAATATCTTGTTCGGACGTAGCTACATGTATGCTATGAAGGCAGTGGCATCATCTGTCTTTCGGACAATCATGTTCCCTCACAATGGGAAGATTGTGACCATCGACCAAGTCTCACATTATGAGCCTAACCCATTTTCCAATCTCGATAACATTCTTCCCCTCATTCACACAAACCAGGACACCTACCCACTCGTCGAGATGGGTCCTGGGATTTTCAAAGATCCATCCTTATTAGGGACATACCATGGACCACCACCACTCGTTCCCCCTAATCAAGTATGCGTCATCTCATCTAAAGGAACTCACACGGAGGATGTTCTTCCTCCTCAGGAGGTTTTAGTCATTCCTGACGTCTCAATAGTCGCAGAATCACTCCAGTCGGAGCCTCCTGCGCACTCGTCGGACCCAATCGTCCACGAATCCACATCTCCTCAGGGGCATAGTCCCAGTCGGGAGACAGTTCCCCAACCCCTCACTCAAATTCCCTTCTTTTACCCTCCACCCAGTATAGAATCTTTCCAGGTAGCCGCAACGCTCACACTACCTAATATGGTGTTAGCAATCCCAGTGTGGTATTTACAACCACCTGAGATGGTCCCTCGCCCACCCCTTCCTCCACAGGAAGGCTTCCCCGTGACGATTCCCGTCCTCACCCCCACTACCCCCATACTCCCTACCCCCCCTGCTACAGCTGGGGGTAGGAGAAAGAAGAAGGAACCCACAGCTCCACTTCCTCCACGCATCCCACCACCTTGCGCACTATGTGAGAAAGAGGGTCACCAAACCAACAACTGCCCATCACTACCGAAATTACGGAATTTGATTCCCCTCAATCACACTCCCACAAAACCCGTCACTACTGCTAGTCCTACTACCACCCAACCTTCTAGTGGTAAAGGGTTGAGGACTAAATTCGCGTGTGCTATCTGTTCTGAGTATGGCCATTACACCCATCATTGCCCAGCACTGCCACGTTTTCGACAGACGTTAGTCGCTGTGCGCTAGAACTTTCAGAACGACCCACGCCCTACTACATCCTCTACAACAAACATCACTGACATTCGTTATGTCACCACTTCAGTCAATGAACGTTTGAGATGCCCTTGTTCTCTCTACGATTCGTTGGCTCTTTTTACATACCAATGTCCTATGATCCTTGCATATAGGCAACATCAATTAACCCTGCGTCACCAACTCGCAGAAGCGATAATTAACATTACCTCGCCACTTGAGGATCTTCATGTTATTTCTCTCGAACCCGAGGCACTCCCAACACCTCCTTGGTTCTTAGATGACGTATCTGAGGAGTTACCCCGTAACCCACCCAACTCTCCTGCTTATTCCCCTATGGAGACTCTCCACCCCACCACCACGGGTACCCCTCAGTACCTCAACATATGGTTTATGTCGAGTGAACCCTCACCGTCTCCTAGCATTACCCCCTTTGTTTCTTCAGCAGGGGGAAATCCCACTATCACTGAGATCACTCCTCACGATCCATTATATTCCCGTCGTTTCCAATGAAACGAAGAAATACTGGAGGAACTACAATGCCCGGACTCTCCCTGGGACGCACTACACCATCGTGCATTCTTCCTTCCACAGGAATCCCTCATGCCTCCTAGCCAAAACCCCATTTACGCAGTCGAAACCAAAGATTTTATCCCATCTGGGCCTATCGATTGGTTCAATAATCCCATCCCTGAACCTGACGCTTTCGAGGAAGGTAATCTGGATAACATTTCCCCCACCATCAAAATCGACATTTCCATTAAAAATGGCATCGTCGAAGAAATCATCATTGGAGCTGCTTTCACTCCTCGGGAAATCACCGCATATAAAGCCCTCTTCCAGGAATATCGGGATATTTTCGCCTGGTCATACACAGAAATGCCTGGCCTTGACCAATCTATTGTCGAGCATCGCATTGACACCTGGCCCGACATTACACCAGTTCGCTAGAAACAGCGACCGCTACACCCATCCAAAGCCGCGGATATCAAAGCCGAAATTGATAAATTACGTACGGCCGGATTTATTTACCCCATCGCTTACACTTCATGGGTTTCCAACCCTGTACCCGTCGACAAAAAACAGGGCACTATCCACGTTTGCACAGACTTTCGCGATCTCAATAACGCATCTCCCAAAGACAACTTTCCAACGCCTTTCATCGATCAAATTATCGACGACTGTGCAGGCCACGAGGCTCTCTCCTTTATGGACGGATTCTCGGGCTATAACCAAATTCAAATCCACCCAGCCGATCAATACAAAACCGCATTCATTACCCCGTGGGGTACTTTTACATATCGTGTCATGCCCTTCGGCCTAAAAAATGCCGGCGCAACTTTTCAGCAGGCCATGACATACATCTTTCACGATCTGGCTGCTATCATCCTTGCCTACTTGGACGACCTCACCGCTCGATCCAAGAAACGCACCCAGCACCTCGATGATTTACGAATCATCTTCCAACGGTGTCGTCAGTACAACATCCGCTTGAACCCTCTCAAGTGTGTGTTCTGTGTCACCTCAAAGCGCCTCCTTGGTTTTATCGTTTCCCAAAATGGTATTACCATCGACCCCCTCAAAATCAAATCCATCACCAAAATTCCACCTCCTCGGAATTTACGACAACTTCAGAGTCTACAGGGAAAAGCTAACTTTCTTAGACGCTTTGTTCCTGATTACACCATACGCGCACACGGTTTCCTTCGCTTACTACGTCATAACATCCCTTTCCATTGGGACGACTACGCCCAACAGTCATTTGATGATCTTAAAACAGCACTTTCAAATGCACCTTTGATTAGTGCACCTGACTACAATCGCGACTACATCCTCTACGTATCAGCATCAGCTGTATCAGTAGCCGGCATCCTCGTCCAGCTCGGAGATGACAATTGTGAACACGTCATTTACTACGTTAGTAAGAACCTCTCAGGACCACCCTTGAAGTACAAACACGAAGAGAAATTGGCTCTTGCAGTTATCCTCGCAGTCCAGAAACTGCGCCATTACATTTTTCTTCGCACCACCAAGGTCGTCGCAGATTCCAACCCTATGCAATATTTGCTCAGCCGACGTCAAGTTAACGACAAATTCGCTTGTTGGATCATTATCCTTCAGGAGTACGACCTCGAGTTTTCAACCCCTAAGAGTAAGAAGGCCCTTGTTCTCGCCGAACTTGTCACAGCCCTCCCCTCTAACACACTTAGTGCCCCCGTCAACACCGACTTTCCTGACGAACATCTCTTTTACATCGCTTCCGAAGATCCTTGGTATGGCGACCTTATCATCTACCTACGAACTAACAAGTTCGATAACCACTTATCATGAGATGATCGTCGGCGCATTCGCCATCAGGCCCCCCGTTATCTCCTCATCGGAGACATCCTATACCGACGGGGCGTCGACACCATCCTTCGTCGATGCCTGACTATTGACGAGGCTGATAGAGTCTTAAACGACTGCCAAAGCAGCGCATGTGGGGGCCATCTTTCGGGTATTTCCATGGCTCAAAAGATCATCCGAGCTGGTTATTTTTGGCCTACCCTATTTCACGATTGCATTCATGCCGTGAAACAATGTGAGCAATGTCATCTCTATGCCAACAAAGCCCGAGCCCCCCCCACCCTTCTTCACCCTGTCATTACTGCGGGCCCCTTTTGTAAATGAGGCATCGACTTTATGACTTGTAATCCCCCCTCCAGCAATGGTCACAAATACATTGTTGTCGCCGTTGATTACTTCACCAAATGGGCTGAAGCTATGCCCACTTTCAACAACACTACCAACACTGCAGCGTGTTTTTTCTTTAACCACGTCATATCCCATTTTGGAGTACCACTCCAACTTGTTTCCGACCATGGGAAACACTTCGAGAATGAGATCTTCGTCGAACTCTCATCTCGGCTCGGCTTCTCTCACGAGTTTGCCTCACCATATTACCCTCAGTCAAATGGACAGGTTGAGGCAGTAAACAAAGTCCTCAAGACCATGTTACAGCGCACGATTAATAAACATAAAACCAATTGGCATCATATGTTATTTTCCGCGTTATGGGCATATCGAATGGCAGTAAAGACCGCTACAGGTTTCACGCCATTTTATTTAGTCCATGGGGTCGAGGCAACTCTTCCCATCGAGTGCGAAATTCCCACCCTACGCACCGCAATTGAGCTTTTACCTGACACTGCTCCAATGGAGCAACGCTTGCTGAACTTGGAGTCTCTGGATGAAGATCGTCGATCTTCCTTACAGAACAACGAGGCAGCTAAAAAACGATCCAAGGCTACCTTTGATCGCCATGTCAACCTTCGATCATTTTGCGAAGGCGACCTCGTCCTGGCCTATGATATCGCCCATGATACCTTTGGCCATGGCAAGTTCGAATCACTTTGGCATGGCCCTTACATTATCCAGCATTGCCTCACCAAAGGTGCATACATCCTGGCCTCCCCCGAAGGCCTCTCCCTCAAAGAACCCGTCAATGGGTTGTATCTCAAGAAATTTTATGCTTAAACGTAGTCAAGCTACTTTAGGTTATTTTCTTTTTTAGCATTTTTTAATCTTTTTTCTCCTACCCTCTCGTCTAAACTATCCATTGTGATATTGACAGATGCTTCTTCCACCAGCTTACCACATCGGTTACACTGGCGACGCCAACCGTTGGACACAAAATCTCGCTTCGGCTGCTTGGGATCTTTACACCCCCTCACATGAACTGCTACATTCAAGCAGCATCTATTTGGGACCAGCAACCAACAACCAAGCCAAATACACTACGCTCATTGGCCTCCTGGCCGATGCCCAGCGTCATCATATTCGCCACCTTAGCGTTTTACTCGACTCTCAACTAGTCGTTCTCCAGCTCAACAATGTTTACCGTGTACGTGATCCGTGCCTCTTTCGCAAATACCTACAGGTTAGATTATTATCTCGACATTTTGATTCCATTACATTTACACATATTGCAAGACAATTGAATCAAACAACAGATGAGATAGCTAACATGGTATTAGATTGGCATATGTCACATCAAGCTACACATACATAACACATCTCATATATCCTGTCACAGCATATAGATAGAATAGACATCATCATCCCCAAAAAACATATGTAAGCAACATCAGGATCTCAAAAAAATGTATACTCATATATATATATCGGCCCATCAGGCCATCTGAATGTTTACATACACAAATACATATGGCCACAGGCCAGTGCCACACCTTGGTACAAAAATCGTCTCACCAGCCTATATACAACCAAAAACCAGTATACATCATACATAAATCAAGGTGCCTCTATCGCACCCCCACCTGCTCCTCCCTCAGGAGGAGCTAGTGGCCCACCCCCACCTTCCCCAGGCGGTGGTGGAGGACCACCCATAGGACCCTCCTGCCCCGGCGGCAGGCATCCACTAGTCATGGCAGCGAGCACAGCTACTCGTCGCACTATACCCCGCCATGGTGGCGGTACTCCTATACACTGCTCCAGGAACCCCTCGTCCTGGATACGTATCCACATGCCCTCAGGCACGTCCTGCAAAACCGTCTCCAGACGACAACGTATATCATCAAAATCTACTCCAACTGCCACCGGAGGAGCATGTGATGGCCCTGCACCAGGATCGTCGAACCGGTGCCTCCTCGCCGCCCTCTCGGGCTCTGCTGGTCACCCTGCGGCCTCATCCCGCTGACGCCTCTCTCCACGCGGCAATCTCTACGGCTCTCGCTAAACCGACGCTCTCTGCCACTCCACCTCACGCCCGCGAGGTGCCACATCTGCACATGCAACAGACAACAACACAGATTATATCAGCATCTATATCACATACATAAGGACTGATATCTCAAAACATAACATAAATCAAAAACATACACAAACTCAGCATACCTCGATGGTCAAATACCTCCCCAGGAGGCAGCACCATGTCCGGATCCCCTCGGAAGTCCACCCCAGCATAGGGGTACCGAAGTATGACCTGCGACATCTGCCGCCATATCTGCGCCGTAAAATAATGGCCACCTTCGCCACCACCGTGGCGAACCAAAACTGCAGACCACCGCCTCAGTCGCGGCTCTCGTGCCCCAGGCGCCTCTAATAGAAACCTCGGGCGCAGCATCGACACCCTCTCTAAAAACTAGGCTACCAGGATCGAGCCGAAAGCAAACTCTCCGTGCATGCAGCGTAAGCCCCCATGCGAACCGCTCACGGCCCACCACCACCCTCTCCAGCACCAGCAGCTGGCCACCACTAATCCGTTGGGTCGCCAGTGACCCATAGACATGAACAATCATCGTCGCTATGCAACAATGCGCCAGGGAATCTATACCACTAACACTCACTACAGTCCCAGACATGTAGTTCTAGCCTGAGCAAAACTGCTCGACGATCATAGCAAGGGGTGTATCCCTCAGCATCACAGGCTCTGCCGACAGAGGCGTTCCTCGGAAGGGGAGCCCAGTCAAAAAATAGACATCCTCCACCGCAGTGAAGGGGATCTCCTCTCCTCGCACGAGGAAGCAGTGCAGCTCCGGAATCCACATCTGGAGCAGGAACTGGAGTAAGTACTCCTGTGCCCGTATCAACGGGCACTCAAAGAACTTTAGCCACCCACAGGTTGCTAAAGTCGCTCGCACCTCAGGCCCTGCATTGGCCACTGCATCTCGTAACTGCAACCAGTCTCGCTCATGCCACCGAACCGCCATAGTCACTGTTGGCCACCTGCACACAACACAGAGTCCTATATCAGCTTATGCAACCATCAAATGCATCAAACTGACTCGTTTTCTACCCTTAAAAACTCACCTCAAAGGTGCGGTTTTTTTACCCACAGGCGCGCACCCTTGCGCGCCTGTTCACTATGCAGGCGTGCACATATGCGTGCCTGTTCACTATACAGACGTGCATATATGCGCGCCTATTCACTACACAGGAACGCTTCTGAGCGTTCCTATTCATTATACAGGCACGCACAAGTGTGCGCCTGTCCAACCCACAGGTACGCACTTATGCATGCTTGTTCAACTCACAGGCGCGCCCCTAGGGCACACCTTAAATTCTCTCGCCCGCGCACCCATGAGCGTATAATCGGTGGACAGGCGTGCACATATGTGTGCCTTCCACCGAATCTCCCGTTCATGTGGGCCCACACCCTAGCCAAATTCCCCTCAAACCCCCTGTACGGCCCCCCGTACCTACCCTGCCCAAAAATTGAAAACCTATTTCTATGCAGGATGTTCAGACCACTATCCTGCAACTCGCAGAACGTCAATCAGTTGCCTCGTCCTCCCTGAATCTCCAAATCTCCTCTGAAATCTGCTCGTCCAGTCACTGTAGCAGTAGGTACAAATGAGGTGGCAATATGAGCCCTACAGCTATATATAGGCCTTTTGACAAACTTCCACTCACCATTCCGGGAGCCCAAGGTGTCCATTTTTCAAATTGTCTTCAGCCACGAGATCAGTGTTTCGCCACCTACATCATAGCCGTCCCTGGGTCACTTTTCATCCTGAGCCCCTGGGCGCCTTTTTTCATATCATGGTCAGGTACACACGCGCATTGTCACATTTGTCAAATACATGCTCATATCTTTGATTCTCTTCAGATATTGTTCACTTTGGGTATTTGGTTGTTATGTGCGCAGGTACTTGCTCATCGGGCATCAACATCATCCCTTCAGGTATATCTTCAGCACTGGCATGTAGTCTCTCCCGTGGTATTGCATTTTACATTTCCAGTCACACCCGCCGATATTGGCCTTTAGGATCCTCATTCCCGGCTCTGCAGTACCCACACCTCCATTTGCATCATCGGTACTGTAACCCGGTAGCATTCTCACCCACATGAGTTGTCCCATTCATAACACCTTTTGACACTTTTTTGACACTCATGTTGTTCTTCATTACCCTTTAGGGATGGGAGTCCCGATAGTCTTTCATCATGTCGTGAATCAGCCACATACTCCTTCTCCTCATTTTGCTAGCTTCCCATATGGACTCCCAGATCATCTCTTTATGGTTCTATTCTTTTTACCTGCACCTCCGCAGGATCATGAACCCTCCATTTCATCCACCATCAGTTTTCCCATATGCGAACCTATCTTCATTTCACCTACCTCATACAGAAACTCACCAATGGGTCCCCCACCCTTCATCTATTTTCCAAGAAATTGTTGCCCTCACTGGGACACTCATTTCACACTGGGGCACCCGTTTCTGTATTTGTACATTCTTCCCAAAATTATTCATTATTTATTGTACAAACACCTTTATTTCCAGTTATTACATTTTATTTTGTCGTCACCGTTGACGACTTTCTTCCTTTTTTGGCCACACGCAACCCATGTCACCCTTGGTTGGAGCATTGCTTTTCATCTAACTTTGTCGGCATCGTCCATATCTTCAGAGTACTACCCAAGTCACTTACCTTTACCCTCTGAATTTGTTCACCTTGTCCCGCCTCTGTCACAACTTATCCTCGGTCTTGGAGTCCCCCTGACACTTGACCGTGTCACACGGTTGCGGCCACTCATTATATCATATACCCTCCAACCAAGGGCAGTCTTGAGTCTTCCCACTTTTTGACTTCATCCATGTACCTCTGCCACTCCCTCACCTCAGTAGATTCTATGAAGCCCTTTGCTTCTAGGAGTCGTGTTCCCCTTCTGTCGATAGCAGCACACTTTTTCCAGAAGGGCGACAGTATCTTGATTCTCATTCTCCATTTAATGAGAGATCTCGGACAGCACAGGGTGAAACATCATTGCTCCCTGTTGTCTTTGGCCCCCATAACATTCGACGCAAACACTCTCTCATGTTATGGTGGGTCTTACTTTGCGACTATTGCAGTTCTTTTTATCATTTGTCGAAGACCTCTGAACCTGGTAGGGCCATCAATGCCCACATCATCATCATTGTTTATTACCACGATCATTGCCTATTTGTTCAGAGAATACTCCTTTGCATAATTGTCTTTTGCCTTTATTATTACCGCCCCTGAGGGCGCTACAGTCATCAACACCAACACTTCCGTCATCTTTTGTCAGAGTTACATAACACGAGCATGGGGCATGCCCGCCTCGTTTGTACACAGTTGTATATGGTTACACACCTTATGGAAGGTCGGGTTCTACCGGTTCCTTTCTTCTCCAAAGGATTTCTCTACACGGTCTCACTATTTCTCTCTCTTACAATACCATTCTCAGTAAAAGAAACATTGATGGATTTCGGCTATACGTATGCTCCTAACCTCATCCATCAGGGGGCATCTGTTATCACTGAAATTTCATCTGCACATGGCGACAAGAACTCAACATCGTCAAACAGGAATGAAGTCATTCATGGCACTGAATTAATTTCACAGCATTGCAAAAGGGTAAAAAACTATACAAAGTAACCAAAAATTGAAGGGCGCTTTACAAAAGTTGGGTGCGCGCGCATATGCGCGGAACAAAAACGTACAATGCGCGCATGCGCGCACGATGCGCGGTTGTTGGCGCAAAAACCCGCGCACCTGCTAAACGGTGCATTTATGGAATTGGTCGGCCTCCCAACCACTTATGGATCAGCTCCCAAGCCGATTTGACTCCCAAATCTAAGCTGAATCTGCATGGTAGGCTGGTCAAAGACCTAATTAAGCCCTAAAGAGACCCTTTTCACACCTCAAAGGAGTTACATAATCACCCAATGCTATGCTATAAAAATCCATGAGGAAACATCATTTTCTCAAGGAATTTCATGTAATGTTATGCTGCTTAGATTGTTTTAAGGACTCACTCCTTGACAATAACACATTAGCACCATTTCATTGAGACATTCACCTCTCCATTGAGTGAATGTGCTTGGAGTTCTTTCACCATCATTCTCATTTTCTTATTGTAAGGAGAGAAATTTTGTGAGGGCCTCAAGAGCCTTCCTTTGGAGGAAGAAGGAACCACAATTCCCTTTCTTCATTGTGCTTTGATTTCATCAATAGACCAGCTCAAAAACATTGGTGATATTGGTCTTGTTGTCTTTGTTATTTCTTTTTCCATATGCTCATAGTTTTAGTTTGTTTTAATTTAATTATTTCTTATAGTTTTGTTTTGTTTTCTCTAACCCTTTCCTCTACAGCTGTCATGCTCAGCAAGACCCAAATGGGCATGTAAGCACCCTTTATTTTCTCACAAGGTGATGAATTGGGTGCAAACATATAGTCTCAGAATTCTTGGATCAGAAGTGTGTGGGAGCAAGGAACTATTGGGAGGAACCTTACGACTTCAAGGCATCCGGTTGTAATATCTCTTCCTATTATTTAATATAATACAGTGGCATGCTTCTTTCCCATAGAATTATCTTTCTTTTATTGCATAATTCCTTGATCATATGCATATGTTGTCATTGAATATACTTCTACTGCTTTCACTTTGGTTGGTTTGTGTCTCACTGTAGGATCAGTATCACAAGAGCACCGGAGAAAAACAGGAACAACAAAGACATAAGGAAGCGACACTTAAAGGTATGTATCTCGTCTTTTGTTTGGTAGTAAATTCGATGATTAGAGCCTAGGGAAAGCGCCATGTTCTGTCATGTTTTGTTCTAGATCTAGGTGGATCTAGGGAGATTAGTTTATGTCCGCATTTACCAATTTATCCAATAACAAAATTGGTGGCTCCACTAGGCAACGCAAATGTTTTCCTAGTTTTCCTTATTTTCTTGCTTTGATTGCCTGGTTTCTGGTTTTCTGAGTCACTGGAGGATCCAGCTTAACTCTCTCACATTTAAAATTCACTGGAAAACCTTCATAATTTTCCATTTTTGTTTGATTTCCACACCCTTCTTTGAGGGACAGTGCGACAACTTATGATTTCCGCGCCCTACCTGTTTAGACCAGTGTGGAAATGTTGTTTCCTACCCATATTTGGCCTGCAGAAATCAATGATTTCCGCACTGTGTTAGTCTTCCAGCCTGTGGAACTTGTGAAAGAATTTGTATTTGGTGGTTTTTCCTACCCAGACCTTGGATTTGGTTTTGGGCTGAATTTTTGGGTTTGATTATGATTTGTTTACCGTCTGCTTGACAAAATTTGAATCTGCTTTTAGCCATCTTTTCTTTGTTTTATTTTGAAAGATTTGATCTCTTCCTTTGAGTGTCTTTCTGTTACAAAGAATATTTTTTTTCTTTAGAATTGTTTGGTGAAAGAACTTCTTTTTCTTTTATTGAATAATTCATGTTAAAAGAGAAAATTTGTTTGGGTTGCTTTGTTTTATATAGATTTTCTATTGCTTTTATCTATCTTTGAAACAAATTTTTAATTTTCTTGCTTTGCATTAATTTTGGGGACATCCTTGCATTTGAAGTAGCGAAATTGCATGATTTTTGGTCTTAAATTCTTAAAAAAATTCCCCCTCATGGCCGGGGGGGGGCCATGAATCGTGCATTGGTGTACAGTATCTTTGTCTCATTTATTGAAGATATTGATATTGATGAGTTTAGTAAAATTTTGAGACATGGTACATTTGGGAATGATAAATGTTTTCTCCTTCTCGTAGCATAGATTTCATCGAAATGAAAAGATTGCATCTTCGTCTCTTTGCATAACTTTCGAGTCGGTCAAAACACCATATTGTCCACGTTGTTTTTCCTCTTGAGTAACAACAGCCTAAAAAATAAAGCACTTATAAAAATTGATTAGACATTCTTATATTTTTTGGTAGAAAACCTACATTAGATTAGTTTATGTCCACATTTACCGATTTATCCAATAACAAGCATTGGGTTCTTTAAGGAGATTTTCACATGGCTCTTGGTTATCATCATAGGATTCATCTCATGGTCAAGTAAATTTGTCAGAAGCTTGTGAAACCATATTGATTCACCCACTCAATGTTATATACTCTATCCCTGTGGTACTCAAGGCCACAAAGTTTTGTTTTCTACTGCATTTAGAAAACCATGGAAAACTTTACGGTAGAACATCAACCGGATGTGCTCTCACTGTACTTTCTGCTCAATCTGAATCGTCATATCTTGCAAACTCAATTTCACACTGGAGGCATATCTCAGACCATATCTAACTGTGCATTGTATATATATCAATACATGTTTGTTGTTGTCTATCTCGGTTGACTCATGACATGACTAAGGACATTAACTGCATGGCATGAATCAAGTCTGGTGATAACCAGATACATTAGTGATCCAATCAGCTATGGACCAATTTCGTTTGAATCGTCATCAATCTATCATGGTGGATTTTTCATTTTTTTCATACTAAACATCTTTAATATTTTCATTGTATATTTTCCTTGACTCGGGAAAATCTCATTGGTCCTCAATCATACTTCTTGTCCCAAGAAGTAGTGCATCATACCTAGATTATTCATCACGAATTAAGAATTCAAGGATTACTTGCATCCAACAACAAGGATTTATGAATAATTCATCAAAATTAGGATCTCGTCACCAACACTATAATGATATAGGTTTGGATCAACAACACTCTTGCTGAAATACAAACTTATCAAGAATTTATCTATCTGATATATTTTCCAACTCATGGATGGTAGTATGGGTGGATTTGTATTGGGTTTACTGGATCATGTCTTAACATAGAAAAATCCCTCTGTTTGTGAGAAACCTCTGGATATAGATCGCATTTCGTATTTCACGACACTTCCATCAGCTGCATGCTTGATCTTATAGATCCACTTGGAAGTTACCACTGACTTCCCTTCTGGTCCCTGAATAATATCTTATACATCATTCTTTAAGATATACCAGTATTCTTCTGTTATGGCATCTTTCCATACCTATATTCTTTTTTCTTATTTAAGACAAGGAGGCTCAACATCAATTAAGTGGCTCATGACTGAAGGATATCTCGAAAATATCTTTTTCTTTCTTGGCATGTGCCTTGACAGGCTTGTATGTGTCTCTGCCTCTTGCAGAGTGAGTCTAGGTATCCCTTTTATTCCCTACTGCAATATCTCTAAAAATATCAACTGGAGCAACTGGATCAAATGGAATAATGTTTGTCTCCCTTTGAATTTCTGAAGGGAGAGAAGGCATTATCTCACTGTTCATCTCCATTTAAGATTATCTGGATCTTTGAAAAGCTATCTCTTCTTCAAGGGAAATATATTTGCTTGTCTCAATCTGTCTCTGACTAGGGATGTTGATCTAGAATGTCTTTGAAGATTCATTGTATCCTTTCTTTCTAAAGGATCTATCTTGGACTTCTTCTCTTTAGGTACATGAAAATACATTGGGCATCCAAATATCCCTAAGTGTTCAATCTCAGGGTTCATTCCGGTGAAGGTTTCTTTGGGAGTTTATGTTTTTCAAATTTTGGTGAAGACTCTTGTTCTGAACATATATTGTGTCATGCATGATTTTCCCCATATAATCATAGAAAGATTATGATCATGTATTATTGTATTGGTTTCCCCAATGATGGTTCTATTCTTCCTCTTTCTCAAATAGTTTTGACTCCCTCTGAAGGATAAACATATTCCTTTGTTGTTAACCTGTCTGGAATAAGAAAACAAGAAGAACCAAAACAAGAATATCTCCTAAAGGAGAATAATGAGTGCATCCCTAGAATCAAAACAATTTAATGATTATTGTCACAGCTACAACACCTACTTGTAATGTAGCAAAATTTAGAAATATAGGTTAGAGGAATGACAATTACAATAATCAAACTTGGAGTCTTTACTTCCAGTGTGTTGTTCCTTTGAATGCACTGAGATCCCTATGGATCCAAGACTTCAGCAAAAGGTTCCTTTGTCCTGCAATTACCCTCATGATAATGATACAAATAATATATATACAAGTGCATACCTGAGGGTGATGATATGATTTCTCCAATGGAACATGGTTGATCTTTGTCATCTGACATCTTCATGAAGGAGGTATGTCACAGTACACCTTTTGGTATCACCCACAATAAGTCTTCCATTGAAGTCTTGTCTTCTAGGAACTGAGTTTTCTTGAATAATCAAGCTTTCCTCCCATTATGATTTTTCTCATTTTTGGATTCTTCACAAACCCTTGTCAACTTGGCTAGTAAACCTAATGGCTAGGCTAGGCTATCAATTTTAGGTTTAGTTGGACTTATGAATCCCAACAATAATCATTTTAAATATAGGATAACACTGGTGATATGAAGAGCTCTTTTACAGAATTTCAAAAACCCTAATTCTGAAGTTATTGCAAAAATTAGCGAAACCCTAGAAACCCTAGGGCCAAAAAGTCAAAATGCTTGAAAATGCAATTTGAATCTTGTTGGAGGTGTGTTGAAGGAGGCCATACACTCCTATGGTAATTTTATCCCCAAGTTCCAAGTTCCAAGTGCTTAAACACTCAAAAGAAGAGGGTCGTACGGATTTTCTAGAAACCCTAGGAGGGTCGTACGATTCTGCAGAAGAGGAGGGATGACTGGTAAAAGCTTGTAGATTGTGAAATGGGTTCTTCAAGACCTATGCTTTGATACCATGTTTATTTTTCAATAAGATAGGTTAAGCATGAAGTTCATTCCATTTTAGCATTTAACTTAACCATAGACAATAATGTTGCAGCAACCAAGATCACAAGAAGAAACACCATGCACAAGAACACAAGTATCCTTGGAAACCCTTCTCAACAAGGGAAGAAAACCCAGCCAAATCCTTTTCTATATTTTTCAAGAGAAATAACTTCACCACCAATAAATACCTAGCACACAACAGGGTGCTCAAACCCTAGAAAACTAGCACCCAAGAGAGGTGTGCACTTTTCCCAAGTAAATGCACTTGCTGAAATTTCCAAACTCACATGAAAGATATGATTCTATAATGGGGAATATTCCTTTACTTATATCATACTTGTCCTATCAACATAAGTGTCTATTGGCTCAAAAGGGCCGACCTCTCTAAGTCACATTATAATTATAATTATAATAATAATAATAATAATTATTATTATTATTATTAATATTAACTAGATTAATTATCTTTTACATTTATTATTGATCACATTAAGGTGGGGCTGACATGTACCCTTTACATAACAATTAGGGCTACAGGCAAGTTTGAATCTTGAACAATATATATCAAGGGATCTAATACACCCACTAGTGCTCATCCACTACAGGCACATCCATAGGGATGTCATATCTATGGTTCACTGCATTACACAGAAGAACCAAATCTTCACACGTTCACATGTGCTCGTCCACATGCACGTCCAATCTACAGATCTTCTTTCCCACTTCCTCACACAGGAGAATCATTTGGAGTCTTCTCGTTAACTCTACTGCTCAAAGGAGGCTAATACATCATCTTCATTTCTTTTCACATGATGATGCACCCAACACTTTGGGATTTCACACATTCACCTTGTGCTCAACCACAGGCACGTCTAACTCAACAGATCGTCTTTCCCAATGGATAATCATCTGGAGTTATTCTCAACTCTCTGAATGGAGGAGGTCATCTCTACATTCCAGCTCTGTCTGATGTAGGAACCACATACCCTTATTAGGGGATTTCTATCAAGTTTGTAAGCTAAGAGAAAGACTCACATAGTTGCAATGATCCACATCTCACAGGCTTGTAAACTGGAGAATGTCTCACATAGTTGTAATCATCAAAAATCCCTCTTAGTTAGGGAGGCATTCTTCATCATGCCAATTCTCACACAGATGTACTCTGAATTTTGTCTTGGCTGGAGTCATCAATACTCCCTCACAACTAGGAAGGTATTCTTCACCAAGTTAGTTTGGTGAAGAAGTTTGCAATCTACTCATGTGTAGGAGGGTATTGTATGTGTATGATTTTTCTCAGCATCATATCTCTGATATAAGGATATTTCATCTCATCGTATTTGATTCATCAATAAGCATTGGGTTCTTTAAGGAGATTTTCACACAGCTCTTGGTTATCATCATAGGATTCATCTCATGGTCAAGTAAATCTGTCAGAATCTTGTGAAACCATACTGCTTCTCCCACTCAATGCTATATACTATGTCCCTGTGGTACTCAAGGCCACGGAATTTTGTTTCCTACTGCATTTAGAAAACCATGGAAAAATTTACGATAGGACATCAACAAGATGTGCTCTCACTGTACTTTATGCTCAATATGAATCGACATATCTTGCAAAATCAAGTTCACACTGGAGGTATATCTCATACCATATCTAATTGGGCCTTATATATATCTCAATACATGTCTGTTGTTGTCTGTCTCAATTGACTCATGACATGACTAAGCACATTTACTGCATGACATGAATCAAGTCTGGCGTTAACCAGATACATTAGTGATCCAATCAACTGTGGATTGGTCTCGTCTGAATCATCATCAATCTATCATGGTGGATTTTTCATTTTTTCATACTGAACATCTTTAATATTTTCACTGTATATTTTCCTTGACTCAAGAAAATATCATTGGTCCTCTGTCATACTTCTTGTCCCAAGAAGTAGTGCATCATACTCAAATTCTTCATCTCGAATTAAGAAGTCAAGGATTACTTGTATCCAACAACAAGTCTTTCTGAATAAGTCATCAAAATCGGGCTCTCATCACCAACACTATAGTGATATAGGTTTGGATCAACAACACTCTTGCTGAAATCCAAACTCATCAAGAATTTATCTATCTGATATAGTTTCCAACTCATGGATGGTAATATGGATGGAAGTGTATCGGGTTTACTAGATCAAGTGTCTCATCATAGAAAACTCCCTCTGTTTGTGAGAAACCTCTGGCTATAGATCTTGTTTTGTATTTATCGACACTTCCATCAGTTGCATGCTTGATCTTATAGATCCACTTTGAAGTTACCACGAACTTCCCTTCTGGTCCCTAAATAATATGTTATACATCATTCTTTAAGATATATTGGTATTCATTTGTTATGGAATCTTTCCATACATGTTCTCATGTTTCTTATCTAAGACAAGGAGGATCAACATCAATGAAGTGGCTCATGACTGAAGTATAGCTCGAAAATTTATTTTGCTTTCTTGGGATGTGCCTTGAGAGGCTTGTATGTTTCTTTGCCTCTTGCAGAGTGAGTCTAGGTAGCCCTCTTATGCCCTACTACAATATCTTTGAACATATAAACTGGAGCAACTAGATCAACTGGAATAATGTTTGTCTCCCTCTAAACTATTGAAGGGAGAGAAGGCATTGTCTCACTGTTAATCTCCATTTGAGATTTTTTGGATCTTTGAAAAGATATCTCTTCTTCAAGGGAAATATATTTTCTTGTTTCAATCTGTCTCTGACCAAGGATTTCGATATGGAATGTCTTTGAATATTCATTGTATCCTTTCTTTCTAAAGGATCTAGCTTGGACTTCTTCTCTTTGGGTACATGAAAATACACTGGGCACCCAAATATTCAGAAGTGTTCAATCTCAAGCTCCACTCCGGTGAAGGCTTCTTCAGGAGTTTATGTTTTTCAAAGTTTGGTGAAGACTCTTGTTCTAAACATATATTGTTTCATGCATGCTTTTTCTCATATAATCATATAAAGATTATGATCATGTATTATATTATTGCATTGGTTTCCCCAATGATGGTTCTATTCTTCCTCTTTCTCAAATAGTTTTGACTCCCTCTGAAGGATAAACATCTTCCTTTGTTGTTAACCTGTCTAGAATAAGAAAATAAGAAGAACCAAAAAAAGAATATCTCCTAAAGGAGAATAATGAGTGCATCCTTAGAATCAAAACAATTTAAGGATTGTTGTCACAACTACAACACCTACTTGTAATGTAGCAAACTTTAGAAATATAGGTTAGAGAAATGACAATTACAATAACCAAACCTGGATTCTTTACTTCCAGTGTGTTGTTCCTCTTAATGCACTGAGATCCCTTTGGATCCAATACTTCATAAAAAGGTTCCTTCATCATGTAATTACCCTCATGATAATGATACAAAATATATATATATACAAGTGCATACCTGAGGGTGCTGATATGATTTCTCCAATGGCACATGGTTGATCTTTGTCCTCTAATATCTTCATGAAGGAGGTATGTCATAGTGACACCTTTTTTTATCACCCACAATAAGTCTTCCTTTGAAGTCTTTTCTTCCAGGAACTGAGTTTGCTTGAATAATCAAGCTTTCCTCCCATTATGATTTTTCTCATTTGTGGATTCTTCACACACCCTTGTCAACTTGGATAGTAAATCTAATGGCTAGGCTAGGCTATCACTTTTAGGTTTAGTTGGAATTATGACTACCAACAATAATCCTTTGAAATATAGGAGAACACTGGTGAGCTGAAGAGCTCCTTTATGGAATTTCAGAAACCCTAATTCTGAAGTTTCTGTAGAAATTAGCGAAACCCTAGAAACCCTAGGGACAAAAAGTTAAAATGCTCAGAAATGCAATATGAATCTTGTTGGAGGTGCACTGAAGGAGGTCGTACACTCCTATGGTTATTTTATCCCCAAAATCCAAGTTCCAAGTGTTGAAACACTCAATAAAAGAGGGTCGTACAGATTTTTTGGAAACCCTAGGAGGGTCGTACGGTTCTACAGAAGAGGAGGGATGACTGGTAAAAGTTTGTAGCTTGTGCAATGGGTTCTTCAAGACCTATGCTCTAGTACCGTGTTTATTTTTCAATAAGATAGGTTAAGCATGAATTTCATTCCATTTTATCATTTAACTTACCCATAGACAATAATGTTGCAACAACCAAGATCACCAGAAGAAACACCATGCACATGAACACAAGAAGTATCCTGGGAAAGCCTTCTCAACAAGGGAAGAAAACCAAGCCAAATCCTTTTCTATATTCTTCAAGAGAAATACCTTCAGCATTAAGAAAGGCCTAGCACACAAGAGGGTGCTCAAACCCTAGAAAACTAGCTCCCAAGAGAGGTGCACACTTTTCCCAAGTAAATGTACTCGCTGAAATTTCCAAACTCACATGAAAGATATGATTCCACAATGGGGAATCTTCCTTTACTTATATTAGACTTGTCCTATCAACAGAAGTGTCTATTGGATCAACAGGGCCGACCTCTCTAAGTCACATTATAATAATAATTATTATTATTATAATTAATATTAACCAGATCAATTATCTTTTACATTTATTATTAATCACATTAAGGTGGGGCCGACCTATACCCTTTACATAACAATTAGGGCTACAGGAAGGTCTAACTCTTGAAAAATATATATCAAGGGATCTGATACACCTACTAGT
>ML864126.1:11950-22641 GCA_009831015.1 Picea engelmannii | reverse complement strand
CTTCCAAAAAGGACTTAGGTTAAAACATATAATGCACATATCTTTTGGAATAATATTAAAATATTATTCCCAAGGCTTAAGCCCCCTAGGCTCAACACTTAGCCCCTTTTCCACCTTCAGCCCCTAATTCCTTGCCCACTCTGCGGATGCTTAGTCCCCCTTCACTCATTCATCGTGGTCGGTCTGCACATGGTGGTGTTTATATTTATTAATTGTTTTGCATGATTACATATATAACAGTAGGCTCCTGGCCTTCAACACTTAGGCTCCTGGCCTTCAACACTTAGGCTCCCTGGCCTAACAAACACATAAGCCTCCAGCGTATAAGAACTTGACTCACCAGCCTATAAAACATAATTACAATTCCTTTCAAAACATGGTTTACAATGGGGCTCGGCCTTGGGGACACTACATAGTAGATCGCATCATATCCATCATCATTCAAATAACATTTAAACATTCATACAGGTTTCTACGTCTTAAAAGTTCCAGTGTATCATTAATAGTTTCACTGTGAATAGAAAATAAAGGTGATTAGGCCTCAAGTAATCCTAGTTGTCTAAGTCAAAAGGTGGTGTTACATACACCCAACCTTCGAGAACATATTCTCAAGGTGGTCAAAAAAGTGAGGGATAATCTCGTCGTAAAGTCTCGACATCTTCCCAAGTAGCAGATCCTGGACTATACTTGTCCCACTGGACCTTAACTTGGTCTACCAGATGGTTTCTAAGCTGTCTGACTCTACGGTCCAATATGCGTAACGGTTCTACTGTGAGGGTTCCCACATCCAATACCTGCAATTCCTTCCAATTTAGTTTATGTGATTCATCAACAACATAATGATGTAGAACAGATACATGAAAAACATTATGAGTTTTATGCAAGTGGGGTGGCAGTACGAGACGATAGGCAACGGGTCCAATTTTCTCTTGGATTTTGAACGGTCCTATAAATTGAGGTGGCAACTTTGTCCCCTTTCCGAACCAAATGGTACTTTTATTAGGTCTGATACGAATGAAAACCTGATCTCCCACTTTATAACTTCGGTCGGTCCTATGTGCATCATCATAACTTTTCTATCTATCCTGCGCTTCCTTTAGTCTCTGCCTAATCTGAATCACCTGTTCCTCCATCTCTTGAATCAATTCTGGCCCAATTGTTACTAGGTCTTCTAACCTCTCCCAACTCAACAATGTTCTGCATGGCCTTCCATACAGAGCTTTGTAGGGTGGCATTCCGATGGAGCTATGAAAACTGTTATTGTAGGCAAACTCTACCAAACATAGGTACTTCTCCCAATGGGTTTGATTATCCATAACATACATCCTAAGCATGTCTTCCATAACCTGATTTACTCTCTCAGTTTGCCCATCTGTTTCAGGATGATAAGTTGTGCTTAAGTTCAACTAAGTCCCCAACGTTGACTACAAACT
Source organism: Picea engelmannii (assembly GCA_009831015.1). NCBI lineage: Eukaryota > Viridiplantae > Streptophyta > Pinopsida > Pinales > Pinaceae > Picea > Picea engelmannii. The sequence continues at coordinate 21,208 of ML864126.1, read as the reverse complement.
TGTCCAAAATCTAGAAGTGAATCTGGAGTCCTTATCTGAAATGATCTTCTTAGCTATCCCGTGCAAACAGATGACCTCACTTACAAACACGCGTGCCACATCAATGACATCGTAAGTGTCTCTAACCGGAATAAAATGAGCACTCTTGGTTAACTTATCAACTATTACAAGAATGGCATTGTGTCTATGAGATGTGAGCGACAACCCCACAACAAAATCCATGGAGATGACTTCCCACTTGGACATAGGAACATCATGTGGTTGTAGGAGGCCTATCGGGTGATGGTGGTCGGCTTTCACTTGTTGACACTCTAGGCACTTGACGATGAAATGGACTACATCGCACTTCATGCCTACCCAGAAGAAGAGCTTCCTCATGTCTGTATACATTTTCTTCACACTCGGATGCGCACAATAAAGTGCTCTATGGGATTCCTTTAGTATGATGCTTCGAATATCCCCACCTTCGGGGATGTACATCCTTCCTTGATATCTTAATAGTCTGTCTGCTTCTAGACTGTATCCTTCATACTTTGGATCTAATTGCCTCCCACTCTAGAGGTTTGAAGTAACCTTTAAATACCAACTGTCTCCATGGAGTTGTGTCAACACACGTTCCCTCAGATTGACTTTTAAGGGTACCAAGGATAATACATGTGGTCTCCTACTCAAGGCATCTACAACCACATTTTCCTTTCCCTTGATGTATGAAATACCAAAATCATACTCACTCATAAACTCACTCCATCGCCTTTGCCAAGCATTCAGATCCCTTTGAGTGAAGAGATGTTTTAAACTTTGATGGTCTGTTTTGAGCTCAAAGTTTCACCCCACTAGATAGTGCCTCCAAAGTTTCAGAGCTAGCATTACGACTACCAATTCCAAATCATGAGTAGCGTAAAGCTCCTCATGTTCCTTTAACTTCCTTGATGCATACGCTATCACTCCTCCATCCTGCATTAGCATGGCCCCCAACCCTTGCTTCGAGGCATCCGTGTAGACTGTGAAGTCCTTTTCCATATCCGACACTTGTAGAATTGGTGCACTAGTTAGTAACCTTTTAAGCTCAATGAATGCACTATCACATTCTTCTGTCCATTCATACCTGACCCCCTTGCGCTGCAAAGTGGTGATGGGTTTCGCTATTTTAGAGAACCCTTCCACAAATCTCCGATAATAACTTGCGAGCCCCATGAAGCTTCTTACCTCATGAGCATTTTTTGGCACTGGCCACCCCATAATGGCCTTTACCTTTTCTAGGTCCACATAGATTCCTTCACCGGAAATGATATGACCTAAATAGTGAATTTCTTTCTGGAAGAAGGAACACTTCGACAACTTCCCATACAATTTGTTCTCTCTAAGGCAGGACAACACCACTCGCAAGTGTTCCTCATGCTCTCTTTCATTCTTGGAATAGATGAGGATATCATCTAAAAAGACTTGTACAAAGCGGTCTAAGTACTTCCGGAATACACCATTCATGAGGCTCATGAATACTGTTGGTGCATTGGTCAATCCGAAAGGTACTACGACGAACTCGTAATGCCCAAACCGAGTTCGAAAGGCAGTTTTAGGAATATCGCCCTCCTTAATCCTTAATTGGTGATACCCTGATCGCAAATCAATTTTTGAGAATACCGTTGCTCCTTTCATCTGATCAAAGAGATCATCTATCCATGGCATTGGGTACCTATTTTTCACTGTAGCACGATTCAAGTCCCTGTAATTTATGCACAGTCGTAAGGAACCATCCTTCTTCTTCACAAAAATTACTGGTGCACCCCAAGGTGAGACACTAGGCCTTATTAGCCCTAAGTCGACTAGCACTTTCAACTGCATTTACAACTCACAAAGTTCGGGCGCTGTCATCCGATACGGAGTCTTGGAAATTGGTTCTGCACCAGGTTTTAGCTCAATAGTAAAATCAAGCTCCCTCTCAGGAGGTAACCCTGGTAACTCGTTTAGAAAAACATCTTTAAACTCTGACAATACTGGGTACTGATCCAAGGAGGGTCCTTTCCTTTCACTCACTGCTTCCACTACATAAAGTCGACACCCTTGCCTCATGCACCTCTTAACCTTCATAGTTGAGATAAAGCGTAGAGACACCTTTCTTCGTACATTGTGGATCTCTATTGGCCCTCCTTCATCGTCAACACAAAGCACCCTTTTTGCGAAATAGTCTACCATAGCTCGATGTGCTTCTAACCAATCCATTCCAATGATTAGGTCATACGTCCTGAGAGCAGTGACATATACCTTCAACCTGGTAGTACACACTCCTAGGTCTACTAGACAATTATCAATGCTAGGTCCTACCTCTTGTTTTTCCCCCGAAGCCATCTCGACTTGTTTAAAGTCATCGTGCTCGTAGGCTGCCAACCCACTCTTTTCTAATGCAGATGGTGAAATGAAACTATCTGTAGCACCATAATCAAATAAAATTCTAACATTGATATGATTTAGCGTACTTGACAACTCCACCACCATGGATTGATATTCTGCCTGGCGATTATTAACCGCTGCATAAATATGGTGGTTGCTACTTGCTCTTCCCATCAGGGCCTTTCCTTCTCTATGCACAAATCATGATTGTAACTCTGGGCAGTCACGCTGGTAATGGGGTCCTCCACATCCCCAACATGTAACACGAGATTGAACCTGCGCACTGCTCTGTGTCTGTCTCTGAAATGAGTTCCTTCCCCTGGAACCCCTGCCCCTACTAGCTTCTCTCTGAGAAGGTCGTGGACCTACCTGTGTCGTTGGTGATGTACGGGAAGCTGCACTCGCTGCCATTGAAATACCTGTGGCAACTGTCCTTGGCGCGACTCTGTTACCATATGGAGTTGGTCTAGAGCTCCCTCCCCTGGAGAAGGTCCTAGGGGCCTTCCCCACGAATCCAAGATGATGCGGAAAGGTCGATCTCATACCTCCATTTAGGCTCATGTGTTCATCAGCATAACGTGCATTTTCGACTGCTGCCGCTACTGAAGATGTTTTCCACATCCGCACCATGGCCCTTATCTTAGGGTTTAACCCATAGACAAAGCGTTCTGCCTGTCGTTGATCATTATCCATGTATGAAACATATTTCACCAACTCCATGAACCTGATCTCGTACTCTTCCACGGTCCTGTTCCCTTGTACTAGAGCATGAAATGCTCCCACCTGCTCTTCCTCGTAGTAAGCTGGTAGATATTTCCTTCGGAACCTTTCCTCAAAAAGTTCCCAAGAGACGGTGTCTGGGGTAAGATGCAACTACCTCTCCAGGCCCCACCAATTCAAGGCACTGTCCCTCAACTGAAAAATTGCTATTTTTGCCTTTGATGTGGAAGCATAGTCGGTTAAGGTGAAACACCTTGTCATGCCTTCCAACCATGCCTCTGCACGTTCAATGACACGACCCCCGACGAACTCTGGAAGTTTAATCTTCTGCAGTTCTCTAGTGATGTCTTCGGGTGGAGGCCCTCCCCCTAAATCCCTTGACACTTCAGGATTACTTGTTCAAGATGGTGGGAGCTCCACTTCGATCCCTGCTAGCTGACGCCCCTTTAGAGTCTCATTTATGGCCTCCAAAGAGCGCAGAATGAGAGCTAATTCAGGCAATGGTGGTGGCAGCGTTGGCGGTCCTTGCGACGATGCCCCTCTGCCGCGATTTCCTCGAGTCCTAACCATCCTGTATAAATGAATCTACATCAACCAAAAGTTTGTTAGGGAGAGTTTAAGGCCATTCACATTTGCACAACTTAAACCTGAAAACAGGGTTAGGCGTAAGTTTTTTTTACTTGTCTGTAAACAAACGTTACTCTCTTTAGGGGAAGTGGCGAGGTAAGGGTTAAAACATCTAAGCTCGATGTCTTCGCCTAAGAAAACTACTGACCCTCTCGCCTGGTAGTTACGCTAGCACTGTACCACACTCGCCTATTCCTCTAACTTACCTTCCCAGTGCGCATGAAGCCCCCTCCTCTGTGTCAGGGTTTAAGTCCTTTACTTTTCGTTTAAAAAGAAAAAAACTAATTAATGTGATTTCTAACATATTTTATCATTAACATTAATTTCTCACTTAGTTAATTAATCATTCTAACTTATTAGTCACTTTAAGTAGTTTTAAATTTAAAGAGGAATTTAAATATAATTTAAACATAATTTTAAATGTAAATAAATTTAAACATTTAATATTTAACTATTACTTAAAACATAGATTTAAAACATAAATTTAAAACCTAATTTAAAACATAAATTCAGATATATTTAAACCTAAATTTTAAACATAATTTAAATATAAATTATAATATATAGATAAAACATAAATTTAATTATGTTTAAACAAAATTTAAATATGTTAATTTTTTTTTTTAAATGATTAATATTTAAACGAATTTAATAATTAATTTAAACCTAATTTAAACGATATAATATATATATATATAATAATAATAATAATAATTAAAACACACACAAAAAAAGAATTTTAATAATTAAAATAAATAAATAAAAAAAAGCCTCGCATCGTGGGTGCATGAGGCCCACGTGCCCTTCTCCCCAAGGTTTTCATTTACCAAAAACCCTACACGCTCAAAAATCCCAAACCCTACATGCATCCTTCCATTTTGCAAGGTGGTTGTGCCTCTCTCACTCTGCAACTGCGACGGGGTGTAATGGCTTGCAACTCCTCTTTCATTTTCGTTTTTTGTCATCTACTCAGTAGAGGGAAGGCGTAATGGCTGTGTGGGTTTGGCCGCACAGTCCTTTGGCTGTGTAACTAAGCCGTCACAACTCCTTCCTGTGGGCAATGTGCAAAGTACAAGCCCCCATGGGCTTCTCCTTCGTGGCCTGTGCTGGATTTGCTGTCTGCGGGTTCTATGTTTTGTATGCTGCCTGTGCGCGAAGGTCCAGGGTTCGAAGCTTTGGCAAGGGCTAGGCTACCATCGCGCCCACCATTTTAACAAATATTTTAATGAAGCCGTCAACTCCCAAATATTTTAACAAAGCCCCATTACCATTGTGTCGTGCATTTGGTTCTTCGTGGTTTGGTGTGATGCTTGGTGCGCAGGGTTGTGCGTGAGCTCTCCTCCACGGCTTAACGCTTGGTTTTGAGCGCTGGCTTTAGTGTTTAGTGTTGAGTATTGGTCTCCTTCCTCATGGCTTGGCTTGGTGCTTGTGCGTTGGGGTTGTGTTAGTTGCTAACTTGTGTTGTTTGTTGGTTTTGAGCGCTGACTTTGTGTGATTTGTGTTGTATAGTGTAGGGCGCTAGCTTAGGAACTAGGAGCTAGGCCTTCAGGGGTAGATGTGAGCCAAATCTGCACACTTGTGCTTGGCGTTGGCGTTTGGCTTGTGGACTTTGATATGTGCGTTAGCTTGATGTGTTGCGTGCTAGCTCAGGACCTTAAGAGCTTTGCCTTCAAGCTACTATTTTTTTTTTTTAGATACCGAATCACAGTGCAATGGATAGTCTCCCTTGTGGGCTTCTCTATGGTGCCCTAGCACTTAGTCTTTAATGTTGAGTTGTGTTGTGTTGGGTGCCTGGTATGGCCCTTGGGTGCTTGGCATGGATAAATGGAGGTTGGGCCTTCAAGCCCAATAATTTTTTTTGTATTGTGCACACTATTATGCTCCTCTCCTTGTGACTTGGCATTTGGTCTTGGTTTGGGTGTTGGAATTTGATCTGATGCTTGGCTTTGTGGATTTGGATATTGGTGCTTAGTGCCCAATATTTTTCTTTTTGTATTTAAGATTTTGGCCCCTTGCAGACTTGGAACTTGGCCATAGCCTTCGGGTGCTAGGCTTTGTGCACTAACTTGTGTGTTGGTTTATATGTTGAGATGACATGTGCTTGACCTATGAACTTTACTTAGAGGTTAGGCCTATGGGCCCTAATCGTTTTATATATATATATTATTATTATTATTTTTTTATTAGTTTTAATTATTTTTATATGGTTTAAATACATATCTCTTATATATGGTTATTTATATCTCTGTTTAGAAGTTCCTCGGCATAATCACTATATATACATATTTTTTGTCTTATTATTTGTTTGTTTCTTTGAAACAAGTGTTAGAATTCAGTTAACACTTTCAATATGTATAATATTATACCATTTCCATTTTCAATGTGCATTTTGTTTATATATATATATATATATATATATATATATATATATATATATATATATATATATATATATATTTGNTATATATATATATATATAATTGAGTGCTTGGCTTGCAGGTTAGGTGGAGCTGGAGCTGGAGCTTGGCCCTTAGGCCCATATTTACAAGTTTTCCTTAAATATGTTATTTATACCTCTAGTTATTTATGTTTATATCACCCTTTTCAAGGGTTTTACCTGTATAGGCCAACAAGTTTTAAAGTTTTAGGGGGGGTTTCAGGCAGGTTTTCAGGGTTGTTTGATTGACACAAAACATAGCTTTCAGTCAAGAGTCAAGAGGATGGGTGGGTAGGTAGACCCCTGGCTCCAGATTTTAAACCAGGGCTCTGATACCATGTGTAAGGCCCTATCTAATAGAACCTAAAATTCATAAATTTAAACATAAAATTTCTATCATAATTTCTTTACGGTTCTATATTCAGCAAAATAACAGTTCATGGTTCAACAAAATTCAAAATGACCAACATGATATAAATAACATATTGAATAACATACACAACATAGTAAAATAATGAACCATCATAACAATAATGAACATAAATACCTCTCAAGTGATGTTGTTTCCCCAACTCTGTCTGTCCAAGCTGAAGCTGAAACTTTGCCCAAGCTGCTCTGCCCAGACTCTGCTCAAAACCAAATCTTTTCCTCCTAGCTAGCTAGGAACAGAGCCTCTCTGGCTCCCTAGCTCCAGGATTCTGTAAGGATTCTTGGCCCCTGAGCCCAAAACTCCCAGCAACAGATGCCCCCTGTCTCAGTCCACCAAACTCCAACAAGTTCCTCAAGCAAAAACCAGTAGTACCATCCTCCAACAAGCTACTCCAGCCCCCAAACCAACAATACAGTCCTCTCCTCTAAAAAATGATGCTCTCCAAAAACAAAAGTCCCTTCTCGAGTGTTTTTCCCTCTCTTATCCTCCTTTCCCCCTCTCTCATTTACCGCCTTCTACCTTCATTAAGTCTCACCCACCTTATCTCTCCATTAAGTGTCATCTACCTTATCCCCTTTCTCTTTATTGGTTCCATCTTCTGATACATTAAGTCTCCATTTAATAAATTAATAATTTATTAAACTCAAATTCATTAACCAAATATTAAATCATGACAATTAATTAATTAATTAACTAACTAATATACATTAAACAATTATTTAAATCATGACAATTGATTAATTACTTAGGGTTGTTACACCTGAGTGGTAATTTCATAACCCAATTGCATTTGAAATCACTACGACATTAAAAATCAGTGACACGACATACAATAATTATAACCTAAGCAATTTGAAAAACTCACACAGTAATTTCAAATGCCAGGGTAATTTGAAAATCCCACACAATAACTCAGTAATAATCCATGATGTTGGATACAGTAATAACCCACAATGTGGCGTACAATAATAGTATAGGCAACCCTTGCTGCATTTTTAAAAAAACTCATAAATAACCTAACATTAATTTCATAACCTCAGCGAAGACAATAATTTCATAATCTTATTAGGTAAATGTGAAATAGTAAACATGTTTAGTAACCATAAACATATGCATTTATAAATGCAAGAAAATTAATTTTCTAAATCTCGTCCATTGCTTTAGAGGAGACGACGAGAATATACCAACGTATTTAATTTATGACCATAAGATTAAAATTTCTAATTAAAAGATTGATTATTCCAATGCTTTTTTAATAAGGGAACACCCATAAACGTAATAAACAAATAACTCATGCAACATATAGATGATGAATTTCTTAGGAAAGCAAAATTTTCATCATATTATCCAAAGAACTTTAATACAAGTTGCATAAAAATATAAACAAAACTTAATAACAATATTGTAATGTTAACCATAACCCATGACCTCTACATATACGATCCCATCACATGTATCTATCCATTTGAAAGACATGACCACACAATGTATCTAGGTCTCTACCCATGCGTAAGTTGTATGTTTGAACATTGAATTCAATATCTTCAAACAAATACTACTAAATAACAATTACATATGGATATTGGTCTTGATTAGCTTTATGTTCACTCATCATAACCAAACTATGTCTCTATTATAACCAAATTCTTGATTGACACTAATAAACTATATCTCTATTATAAACTATATTGTAATGTTAACCATAACCCATGACCTCTACATATACAATCCCATCACATGTATCTATCCCCTCGAAAAACATGACCACACAATGTATCTAGGTCTCTACCCATACCATGCCAAGTTGTATGTTTCAACATTGAATTCAATATCTTCAAACAAATACTACTAAATAATAGTTGATCATTGCATAACTTTAAGGCACATCATTGAAAAAGTTTGGGAAGAAAAGGAAGAAGTTTTTTGTTGCTTTGTTGATTTCAGAAAAGCCTTTGACACGATTCCTAGGGATAAGCTTTGGAGCAGAATGGAGGAACTCGGGGTTCCCGGGCATTTGAGAGCTGCTGTGCATAGGATGTATGAAGAGGTGAAAGTCAAAATTAGAACTTCAGCAGGCATTTCTGAAAGTTTTAGAAGCGATATCAGGGTCAAGCAAGGTTGCCCATTGTCTCCTACTCTTTTTGGGTTATATATTCACAAGCTTGAAGAGTGGCTAAATTCGCAAGGGGGTGACGGTATCCATTTGGGCAAGTTCGTTATAAGGCTTCTTTTGTACGCGAATGACCTTATATTGATTGCCAAATCAACTCTTGGTTTGCAAGAACACTTATGTTCCCTTGAGCAGTTTTGTAGAAGGGTGAGGATGCAAGTCAATATTAGCAAAATGAAAGTAGTGGTTTTCTCTAACAAAAGAAAGCATAACCAACATAAGGTCTACTTTGAAGGAAACATTCTGGAAGAAGTTGCAGACTACAAATACCTCGGAATTGACTTCAACAGAAATTTAAGTTGGGATGGTTGTAGAAAGAAAAGAACTTTAGGGGGTTGGAAAACATTTTATTCTTTTCAAAACAAGTGTAGAGAGGCAGAGTTGTGGGACTGGAAAACCACTCTAACTCTTTTTGGGCTTCTAGTGATTCCGGTGATCCTCTACGGTTGTGAACTATGGGCCAGTAGCACAACCGATATGCAGTGG
>ML864125.1:3047-22642 GCA_009831015.1 Picea engelmannii | reverse complement strand
ATAAAGGTTGGGATAAATATGAATATGAATAAAATTAAAATAAAATAATAGTTTTTTTGTCAAATAAAAATAATAAAATAATCACAAATCAATATTAGATGCGAACCATTAAAGGTAAACCAAAACTATAAAATATTTGAGAATGGATTTCATGAGAATTTAAAGTGGGACATAATACACAAGGAAAACATTGCAACGAGGGTGAAAATCCTTCTCCTTCTTGTAAAATATATGCAAGCACACAAAGATTTAGGGCTATAAAATATTGCATTCCCTTTCTCAAATGCTCATAACCCCAATACTCCTTTATACATGTGAAGTAAAAGGACCAAGAATATTAAGAAACAAATGGAATTGGATTGAGTGAGTACAAACATCTTTGATAACAAGTTGTTTAGGAGCTAACAACACCTTCTGATATTATGTTCGGTAAAGTAAGGTTATACCCAATAGCATTGGAGGCACAAGAAAATTAATTTTGTTTAGACAAAAATGGCATCTATGGACCATGATAGGATTCTAGTTAAAATAGTGAAGATGAGCTCAAAAGGAGGAAGAAACATGGAACCAAAACTGCAAAAAATGGTTTGAAAAGTGAGAAATAGAAGAAGAAAGGTGCCAAATGGACAAAAATATATATTGAAGTTCATGTACAAGAATATTATAGGAAAAGAGAATAGAAAAAGCATAAAAAAAAACAATACTTTATAGGCAACTTCAACAAACACAAGAGTTCAAAGTGCTAAACTACTTGAAACTTAACATTTCAGGACTTAAAAGCATGTAATAACACAACAAAAAACTAACTCACACAAGTTGAGACATGACATTAGTAGATGAGACTAACCCAAGGAGCCATGGCATGAGAGGTCATGTCAAGTATGTTGAAATAAGGAGGTAGAAACTAAGCAAACTTTCTCTTACATTAAGCAACACACTCACAAATCAAGAAGTCAAATTTACACATCAATGACTATAAATCAACATTTCAAGTGGATCTAGTGAGATATACAACAAGGTTCACTAAGAAAACGATAAGACAAAAAAAAAAAATGTTAATAATAAGGTCAATAAAACAACAAACATTTAATGTGGAATGAAGGAGATCAAGTACAATTGAATAAATCAAGCTCATAACTTGAATCCTACCACTACACCAATGATTCTAGTTATTATAATTTCTTACTTTAATTAAATTATATGCTATAAAAAAATTATGTGGTTTTTAATTTTTTTCTAGGTACCATATCTCAAGGAAAACCTCTGAGCACTTCCCCTCATTCTGAGAATGATACCTAGAGTAAACTCTAAATTCTTCAAGATATAACACTAAATCAACAAAAGAACTCAAAATTATTATAATAATATACTCATTATGAACTCAACATGTCACTCATAAAAATAAAATTTCAAAAAAAAAAAAAAATTACATTTCATTTCACAAACACTCAAACTAAAACTCATTAACATTAACTTGTGTATAAACAATTCAATAAAATATATTTAAACATTACAATATACAATGATGAATGTCTCATGTCTCATGAAAGGACATCATGAAGTACTTGTAATGATAGTATACACTTGTGGCCATGGTATATGCCTCCAAGGTCATAATGATATCTATAAAATAAACAATGATGGCATTGATGTGTGACATATTTAGTATAAGTGGCATGAATAACGTCACTCATAGCTTGCAATATCCTCCATGTGTTTACGTTTTTTTTTAATTTTATTTAGCATTATCGTTAGATATACAATGAATATTGCCCTAGTCGTGATTGACAAGGGACACGTAGCTAGACATCGTGTGTTACACCTAAATTGCGTGCCAAAGTCGGCATTACTTTTGTTCGACTCTGAGAATTATTATTATAGGATTATCATGTTAGGATTTTGACATATCTTATCTATCACATATGTTCTATTAATGAATTACAATTATAACATGGAAGGAACTCATTGGAAATGGCATTTTCAACATCAATTTCGATATAAATATTTTATTATATTAAAAATGTAAATATATTTTTATGTATATTTCATAATGATTATTTATAAGATATTATTTATAAATTTTATGTCAATTAGATTACTTATGATTAGAAAATATTTATTAAATGAAAATATTGCTTTGCATCGTGTATTTGTTGTTTTTGAATTTACTTTCAATCATTTATTTTTTCCTATATATCTTTTATATATCTTTTAGTTAACTTTGTTGTAAATTTTGTTACATTTTGTAAAAATGTTTATTGACGGTCTCTTATATGTGAATTGGATTTTTCCTTGATTTGCCGGTACTACACCATGAGTGTGTAAGAGAAAGCATTACTTAGTTTTTATCTTTTATTTTTACATATTTGGCAATTTTTTTTTGTTCTTAACTTATGTGAAGGGATGTTAATCTTCAAATAGTTTTGCATTTTAATTTTCTTTCATCTATTAAAATTGTTTATATAGTATTGTTGTTTTATGTTGGTATGTTTTTTTTATTTTCCCTTCCCTTAACATTCTTGTACATGATTTTTCAATATCTTTTATTTGTTCAATATATTTCTTCTTTCGTATCTTTATTCTTTGAATCATTTTTGTAACACCTCGTTTTCCTCCAAACCTGTAATTATGCTTAAGACTTCATATAAGTATGTTTATGAAGCATGTAATTATGTTTTGATTTAATGGAAACACCAAAACCTCTGGCTAAGAGGGAACAACCTTAAAAGTATCGACCATGATGCAGAAATGGGAATTGATGAAGTAGGGAATTGATTGAGTGACTGGGTAAGGTGGAATTGGGATGTTTTGTGAAGAAAATATGAAGCTTGTTTAACAAGCTAGCTTATGCTTGCAAAGCATGGATAAACACCTACTAGCATATCAGATTTGTATGGAGCCATGTGACTACTAAAACAAGTCACGTAGTTGGTTGGAAAAATTAATGATTGTTGATAGTTGGTCTTTGAAAAAGGCTAGATCCAATTGAATGACCCAACAATAGGACACCACAGACTTGTCCCTTTTAGAATGGAAACTGAAATATAGGTTGCATCTGTAGGAAGGATATAGGGATCCCAAGAACAACGACGAAAAAATAGCACCAGACATAGGAGAACACACACGAGGGTGTGCATGCAGACAATAGAATGAAGAACAAGAGGAAAAACATGCAGAGCACAAAGAAGCTTGAGGAGAGTTGAATCAAGCAAGAACGAGTGAGTAGCAGACTCACTAAGAAAAGATGTAGCTAACAGAGGTGTTTGTGAGCACGAATCCAAGAAGAGAAGAAAACAAAGAGATTTCCTTGAAGAAAATAGGAATCTTGTCTAAGTTATTGATGATCACCCTAAACAAAGAAGACCTAGATCCTGAGATGGAGCAATAGTGGGCTACATTTTGGTGCTTACTGGATAAAAACCGAAACTGGTAAGGGGCGATCACTGAGGGATTGTTTAGCAAAGAAGAGACTCCCTTGTGTAGAGGAAATCTAGTTGATAAATGACCTGATAAACCTATAGAGACCCCAAGCTCAATGGGAAGGGGGGGAATTCTACTATTGTTAGAGGAGGAAGGAGAGTAACCTTCATGTATCATCATAAGTTTGGAACACAATTGAATCAATTTCCCCTTGTGGTATCATAGCTTGGCACGAGGGTGGTGTACTGTAGGAAGGCACTCTACATGATGGCCTAAGGTTGGGAGTAAAGGTGTCCTCTCTCAGTCAGTTGGTGTTGGCTATTTCCTTATTAGATAATTGTTTGACTTGCACTGTTAAATTGCCCATGAATGATGCATATATATGTATATGCAAATAATTGTCTGATTTTTATGGAGATGCAATTGTTTATAATCAATGAATTGAATTCCTAAAAAAATGGAATGTGTTTCCATGGCTTTTAATGGATTTGTTAAATTGTGAAAATGAATAAGTATGGATTGTTGGAGTCCTTGTGAATGTTATAGCCTTGGAGGAAATCTTGCAATATATGCAAGAAGCTTGCCTATGATGAGTAGAAAGGTTGATGAAGGTCTTTGAGTGGTTTCCTAACTCTTGGAAACTCGACAAACTCCTTGATGAAACCTTGAAATTGTCCAAGCCCCCAAGATGGGAATTGATCAATGAAGAAATCCCATGTTAATTCAAGAGAGTTTACGGCGGTTGATTCAGCGAGATAAATAGATCTCAACCCTATGTTGGAAGGCATCGCCGTTGGAAGGACGAGTCCTTAAACAACCCAAGAGTTGGAACAAGAAGTTCTGACATGATGACGAACGTCTTGAGACGAGACGAGGACCATTGATCTATAGGGAGTAACCTTGGCAAGCTCTGGACCGTTGATACCAAATGCATCGTCGTCAGGGTATGGATGGTTGTAGTTTCATGAGATTCGTTGATCAACATATAGGCGAGAGTTGATATCCGTTGTAGATTTCCTAAGGACTCTTATAAGTGATAAAGGGGTTGATGAAATCATGTTGACATGGCATGCCAGCCTAGTAGCCAACATGTTACCTACGGTGATAGGTGTCAATTGTTGAGTGGTCGAAGGGACTAGATTGGTCCCGGAAGGTCTTGAATCCCTCAAGTCTTTGATTCCAACCTAGATCGTCAGATCTAGATGATGTTAGGTCCTAGTCATTCATCATAGGACAGCTAGTAGAGGCATAGAGAGAGGTTCAAAGGATGATATGACGACGAAAAGGGGGCTTAGGGATTTAATGTCAGTCATTGATTGGTGAGTGAGTAAGGTGTAACGACAACCATCGATCCTCGACGCACCATTGTTGGGAGTGGGAAGTTGGTAAGGTTTGGGTGTAGACTCCAAAGTGTTGACGATGACGAAGGTTCTAGGATCGATGTTATTCATTGATCGACAGGAAGATGAGGAAAGAAACACAATTGTTGATCTATCATGGAATCCACATAACCACATAAGGAGAGGTTAAGGCATGGGTGTTAACCTCTATGCACATTCGAAGCGCTGACTCGTTCGGAGCCGTTAAATTCAAGTCCTAAAAGCCGTCGGATTTGGGCCATTTCGATAAGAGTGATCATCCTCAGAACTTTGGTTGGGGTGTTGATAAATCTAATGAAGGAGGACCATGATGATGAAGAAGGATGGCTCAAGGGATCAGATTCATTAGATGATAAGTTTGAGGATCGTTGGATCTAGAAGGGGCCTGATAGATGGATCATCATCAAAGCATTTAGGATTGAATGTTTAGCGCTCCACCGTAGTGAAGCCCGACAAAAAATTTAGGCTTATGTGGATAGAAATCCGGAAATGGTGAGTTGGGTAGGTGCCACATCGACACCATGTCAACTCCTCATCAAATGGAAAATGTGACAAGGTGCCATGTAAACGCCATGTGGCAATGAGGTGGATTTATACCAAGAGAGTCCGAAAAACTTTGGGAGGTTGTATCTTTGGATCTAGAGTTTGTTTTTAAGCATGGATACAATCGTTGGACGGCTCTTAGCAAGTTGAATCCATTTGTGAGGTTTATTTAGAGAGATGAAGGGCTTGGAAGAAGAGAAATTTGGACACCCGATCAGCCTAAGTGAGGATAAGGGGTTCTAGTGTGTTACATAGTGGTATCAAAGAAGAGTTCAAACTCTAGGCTTGAATGGGTTAGCAAGACTGCGTAAAATCATTTAAGAGTTTTTTGTTTTGTTTTCTGGAATGCATGTTTTAAATATTGACATAAAATGATAATGATAGTTGTTATTTCAACACATAGGACGTATTGAAAGACCATAAGAGTGAATGGTGCAACAGAGTATGGATGACACCTCACATCTCAGAGATGAAGAATATGATGGTCAGATGGATAGAGAAACCCCTCCAGATTTTATGGCCACCATTAGAAGTTTGAAGGCAGACAATGAGAAACTTATGAGATCCCATGCCGAACAAGCCAAATTCAATGTAGTACTACTGCAAAGCCTATCTAAAATTTAGAAACATCTATAGAAAGGACCTAACAATGCAAAATTGAAACAATCAGAGAAGTTGAAAACCCCTTTAGATGCTCAAAAGCATGGAATGGATCACATCAATGCAGGAAGGATTTCTTCCAGAAAGAAGTACCAGGATTCCAAGAAAGGAAAATCGAGTGGAGGTGTTTCCACAGAATCATCTAGTCGGAAGTCTACTTCGGCAAAGCAGTCCAGTAGTGGCACAAAATCCAACATTCCTAAGAAGAGAAAGAGGAATAATTCTCAGAGTTCTCTAACCGAGGAATTCAAGAAGGCTAAGCTTCCTACCTTTGATTGAGAGATAAAGAAAGGAGAAGAAGCTGACGCATGGCTATTTGGGTTGAAGAAGTACTTTTGGGTACACAATTGCTCTGACAATACCAAGGAAAGGATTATCATATTTAACATGAATGGAGGGGCTTCCATTTGGTTGGAAGACCTCAAGGAAATCAAAGGGCTAAAGGAAAACAAACTGACATGTAAACAGATTGAGAAATACTTCTATAAGTCTTACATATCAAAAAAGTATTATGACAACAAAATCAAGGAATTCCATGAACCTAAGTTGGGACAACTTACCATGGATGAATATGCCAAAATATTCATGGAGTTGTTGAAGTATGTCCTCTACCTCAAGGATGAGAAGGCGAGAATCCATCATTTTTTCAATGGATTTCCACGGTCCTACCAAGATGAATTGAATTCGACAAACCAAAAACATTGGAGGAAACCATTCGAAAGGCCAAATGTTGTTATGATTAGTCTAAGAATAAGAAAGAGCCTTCAAAATATTGGAAGTGGAAGGACAAGAGTGGATTATAGAAGAAAGGATTAAAATCCTTTCCACCCAATAATTCCAAGAAAGGTGCATAGTTGGGTCAGCCTAGAAAAAGTGTGCATTAGAAAAATTCATGTCCTAGAGTGGAAACAACCCAGCAGAGAAAGAAAGAGAAAGAGCAGAGGAGCCCAAAAAATAACCTTTATAATGTTGGGGATGTGGAGAGCCACATATGTTGAGGGATTGTCCCCACTAAAAACATGACAATCAGAAGGTGTATAATATGCATGAGGCAGCTACAATCAATGACATGGCCATAAATGTGCCAAGAATTTATGCAACTGTAGAGAATTGACAAGTAGACCACCAAGCCTTTGTGGTGGAATTGGAAGGTATTATTACTGAACAACCTGTCTCTATTTTAATTGACCTAGGATATAACCTTAGTTATATTTCACCTTGAGTGGTTGAGGCATGTTCCTTACAGAAAAAGAAGCATGTGAAAAAATGGTTGGTTCAGTTAGCCACTGGAACAAAGAGGAAAGTGGTTGAGGTAGTTGAAGCCTATCCCTTTGAAATGGATGGACTGTAGACTTGGGATTTTTGGAATATCCTACGTGTAGGCTCATATGATATACTGATGAGTATGGGTTGGTTAGCCGACCATAAGGAAAAATTAAATTATTATGAGAAAAATTTGGAATGTGAAGATGAGGAAGACAATGCAAGGATTTTGCAAGGCATTAGGAAGCTAGTTTCAATAAGGAAAATATTATCATTGTAGCTCAAGAAGTTTAGAAGAAGAGTGTGCCACTTGTATTCTATACAAGTGATTGACTCAGTAGAAACCAAGGAGATGAAGGTTAAAGATCACCATGTATTATGGGAGTTCAGAGATGTGTTTCTTGAAGAGGTGCATGGATTACCTCTGAAAGGAGATCTTGATTTTTCAATAGATCTTGTTCCTGGAGCAGTTACAACATCGAATGTTCCTTATAGAGTGAGCACACCGTAGTTGGTGGAGTTGAAATTGAAATTGAAAGAAATGTTGGATAAGGATTACATCAGGCTGAGTGTGTCTCCATGGAAAGAACTAGCCATGTTTGTAAACAAGAAAGATGGTACCTTGATACTATGCATTGATTATAGGTAGTTGAACAAGATGACCATCAAGAACAAATATCCTTTTCCCAAGATAGACAATCTCTTTGACCAGGTTAGAGGAGCGATTGATCTAAGGTTGAGACATAACCAAGTCAAAATCAAGGATGAGGACATCCACAAGACAACATTCAGGAAAAGGTATGTGAACTATGAGTTTGTTGTGGTGTGATTTGGGCTTACAAATGTACCAGCTACATTCATGTGTTTGATGAATAATGTTCTCAACAAATATTTAGACAAGTTTGTCTTAGTGTTTGTAGAAATTTTTTTGGTGTAGTCCAAGAACCGAGAGGAACATGAAGAACATCTCATAATGGTGTTATAGGTGTTAAGAGAACACCAACTGTACGCTAAGTTCAACAAGTGTGATTTCTTCCAAGGATAGATCTAGTATTTAGGCCACATAATCTCAGTTGAAGGAGTGGTAGCTGACCTCGAAAAGATAAAGGAAATCATGGATTGGCCTACCCCTAGAAATGTGACAGAAGTAAGATCCTTCATGGGATTGGATGGATATTACATGAGGTTCATAAAGGGATTTTCCAAGATTGGTAATCATATTACTTGATTGTAGAGGAATGGGAAGAAATTCATATGGTCACTAGAGTGTGAAGATAGCTTACAACAATTGAAGCATCTATTAACTAATGCCCATGTTCTAAGGATTACAAACTCAAAAAAGGATTTCTTGGTTTGCACAGATGCTTGCAAAGAAGGACTCAGTGGAGTTCTCATGAAAGAAGGACAAGTTACTTGTTACGAATCACAAAAATTAAATGAGCATGAGCAAAAGTATGTTACCCATGATATGGATTTAGCAACAATCACGCATTCCTTGAATATGTGGAGGAACTACCTACTCGGGAGAAGATTTATCGTCATGATAGACCATTATGGTTTGAATTACCTATGCGACCAACCAAGGTTGAATGTTAGACAAGCCAGGTGGATGATGTTGATCAACGAATTTGATTTTGAAATCAAACACATTAAAGGGAAGGAAAATAGAGTTGCAGATGCAATCAATTGAAGTGTGTAGGCTATACACTTAGTAACAAAAAGTGTAAGAGATTCTAACATTCAACAGAGGATTAAGACCCTCTTGCAGGAAGATGAGTTCTTCAATCAAGTGAAGGAAGGGTTATGACAAGAACCCAAAGAAACGAGGTATGAAGGATATAATCTTGGGGATTATAGTATGTTGTTGTATAACAACATGTTGTATGTGCCTAATTCAATAGATTTGAGGTGCTTGATTATGGACGAGTTTCATAGGAAACCATATGTAGGTCACCCTAGTTACTAGAAAATGGTGACAACAGTTAGACAACTATATTATTGGCCTGGAATGAAGCAGGACATTGCTCAATAAATTGGAAATGTTTAGAGTTCCAACAAGTGTAAGTTGAGCACATACATCCTACTAGTTTATTGCACCCTTTGCATATTCCATAGTGGAAATGGGAAATAATTTCCACGTATTTTATTACAGGATTGTTGAAGACAATTAAACAACATGATGAGATCATGTTTGTAGTGGATAAGTTGAGCAAGGAAACTCAATTCATCCCCATAAAATCTACTTTTAAAGCCATAGACATTGCTAACATTTTTATAAAATAAATTTTCAGATTACATGGTTTTCCTAAAACCATAATCTCAGACAAAGATGTTAAGTTCACCTCAAATTTCTGGAAAATCTTGCTTGCAGTCTTGGAAACACAGTTGGAATTTAACAAAGCCTACCATCCTCAAATAGATGGTCAGACTGAAAGGGTGAACAAAGTGTTAGAAGAGATGTTGAGGATGCATGTTATGCATCAACCCAAATAGTGGGAGGAATATCTACCCCTAGTAGAGTTTGCATACAACAATGGTTACCAAGAATCATTGAAAATGAGCCCATTCGAGGTTTTGTATGGTAGAAAGTGTAGAGTTCTAGTCAGTTGGGACAACCCAGTGGAAAAAGTCACACTTGGACCACAATTTCTCAAGGATATGGAGCAAGAAATGGTTAAGAGAAGGAAAAATATGAAAGTAGCTCAAGAAATACAAAAGAGCTACGCAGACAACAAGATAACTCACAAAGAGTTCAAAGTAGGAGACCATGTGTATCTTCGAGTGAAATCCAATAGGATTTCCTTGAGAATGGGAATGTGTTCTAAGTTAGCACCCTGATATTGTGCATCGTTTGAAGTCCTGGAGAGAATAGGGCCAGTAGCATACAAACTTGCTTTACCACCTACTGTTAGAGATCATAACATATTCCATGTGTCTTTGTTAAAGAAATATGTACATGATTCTAATCATGTTATTGATTAGACTATAATACAAGTGGAACTAGAGGGAGAATTCCAACCCAAACCCCAATGCATCCTAGATAGGAAAGAAGCATTGCTCTGAAATATGGGAGCTGGAAGATGCCATGATATTGACATACCCTTTTTTGTTTTATGTATAATTGTACATACATGGTGTTTTTAACACCGAGGATGGTGTTTCTTTTAAGGGGGAGGGGAATGTAACACGCCATTCCCCCCCAAGAATGTATTTATGCTTAATACCTCATATAAGTATGTTTATGAAGCATGTAATTATGTTTTGATTTAATGGAAACACCAAACCACTCACTGAGAGGGAACAACCTTGAAAGTATTGTCCATGATACAAAAATGGGAATTGATGAAGCAGGGAATCGATTGACTGATTGGGTAAGGTGGAACTGAGATGTTTTGTGAAGAAAATAAGAAGTGTGTTTAACAAGCTATATTATGCTTCCAAAGCATGGATAAACACCTACCAACGTATCAGATTTGTATGGAGCCACATGACTAGTAAAAGAAGTCAAAAAGGTGGTTGGAATAGTTAATGATTGTTGACAGTTGGTATTTGAAGAATGGAAGGGCCAATTGAATGAACCAAGAGTAGGATACCATGAACTTTCCCCTTTTAGAATGGGAATTGTGGATATAGGGCGTGTCTGCAAGAAGGCCAAAGGGATCTCGAGAAGAACAACGAAAAAACACCACCAGACATAGGATAACACACACAAGGGTGCACATGCAGACAATAGAATGAATAACAAGAGGAAAAATAGGCAGAGAACAAACAAGCTTGAGGAGAGTTGAATCGATCAAGAACGTGTGAGTAGCAAACTCACTGAGCAATGATGTACCGAACATAGGTGTTCATGAGAATGAATCCAAGAAGAGAAAAAAACATAGATATTTCCTTGAATAAAATAGGAAGCCTGTCCAAGTTATTGATGATCACCCCAATCAAAGAAGTCCCGGATCCCGATCTAGAGCAATAGTGGGCTACAACTTGGTGCTTATTGGACAAAATTTGACACTGGTAAGGGGAGGTTGTTGAGGGTTTTATTGCAGAGAAGGGACTCCCTTGTGTAAAGGAAATCCAGTTGATAAACCACCTAATAAACCTGTAGATACCCTGATCTTAGTGGGAAGGGAAAACTTCTGTTGTTGTCATAAGAGGAAGGAAAGTAACCTTTGTGGATCATCATAAGTTTGGAACCCAATGGAATCAATTTCCCCTTGTGGTATCATGGCTTGACACATGGGTGGTGTACTATAGGAAGGAACTCTACATGATGAAGCTACATGATGAAGGAATTACATCTCGAACCCCAATGCATCATGGATAGGAAATAAACATTTCTTTGAAACCAAGCCATCAAGCAGGTCAAGGTGCAATGGAAGCACTTTGGAGAAGATGAAGATACATGGGAGTTGGAAGAAGCCATGAGATTGACATACCCATTTTTTATTTTTGAATAATTGTACATACATGGTGTTTTCAACACCAAGGACGATGTTTCTTTTAAGGGGGAGGGGAATGTAACACCCCATTCCCCCCCAAGAATGTAATTATTCTTAATACTTCATATAAGTATGTTTATGAAGCATGTAATTATGTTTTGATTTAATGGAAACACAAAATCACTCACTGAGAGGGAACAAAATTGAAAGTATTGGCTATGATACACAAATGGGAATTGATGAAGTAGGAAATTGATTGAGTAACTGGGTAAGGTGGAACTGGGATGTTTTGTGAAGAAAATAAGAATCTTGTTTAACAAGCTAGCTTATGCTTGCAAAGCATGGGTAAACACCTACCAACGTACTAGATTTGTATGGAGCCATGTGACCAGTAAAATAAGTCACAAAGGTGGTTGGAATAGTTAATGACTATTGAAAGTTGGTATTTGAAGAATTCACGAGCCAATTGAATGACCCAATAGTAGGACACCAAAAAATTGCCCCTTTTAGAATGGGAATTATGGATACAGGTTGCGTCTGCAGGAAGGTCACAAGGATCCTGAGAAGAACGACAGAAAAACACCACCATACATAGGAGAACACACACAAGGGTGCACATGAAGACAATAGAATGAAGAACAAGAGGAAAAATAGGCAGATCATAAAGAAGCTCGAGGAGAGCTGAATCGAGCAAGAATGAGTGAGTAGAAGACTCATTGAGAAACGATGTAGGGAACATAAGTGTTCATGAGAAAAAATCCAAGACAATAAGAAAACATAGATATTTCCTCGAATAAAATAGGAATCTTGTCCAAGTTATTGATGATCACCTTGAATAGAGAAGATTTGGATCCCGGCCTAGAGAAACAATGTGCTATAACTTGGTGCTTACTGGACATAATTCGACACTGGTAAGGGAAAGTTATTGAGGGTTTTTTTTGTAGAGAAGGGACTCCCTTGTGTAGAGGAAATCCAGTTCATAAACCACCTGATAAACCTGTAGAGACCCTGAGCTCAGTGGGAAGGGGGAACTTATGTTGTTGTTAGAGGAGGAAGGAGAGTAAACTTCCTAGATCATCATAAGTTTGGAACCCAACCAAATCAATTTCCCCTTGTGGTATCATGGCTTGGCACAAGGGTGGTTTACTATAGGAAGGAACTCTACATGATGGCCTAAGGTTGGGAGGAAAGGCATCCTCTATCAGTTAGTTGGTGTTGGCTATTTCATTATCAGATAAGTTTTTGACTTGCACTATTAAATTGTGCATGAATGATATATATGTGTGTGTGTGTGTGTGTGTGTAAATAGTTGTCTAGTTTTTATGGAAATGCAATTGTTTATAATCAATGAATTGAATTCGTGAGAATGTGGAATGTGTTTCCATGGATTTTAATGGATTTGTTAAATTGTGAAAATGAATAAGTATGGACTATTGGAGTCCCTGTGAACCTTATAACCTTGGAGGGAATCTTTCAAGATATGCAAGAAGATTTCTTCTGATGAGTAGAAAATATGATGAAGGTATTTGAGTGGTTTCCTAACTCTTGGAAACTTGACAGACTCCTTGATGAAACCTTGAAATTGTCTCAACCCCCAAGATGGGTGTTGATCAGTGAAGAAAACCCATGTCAAGTCGGGAGATTTTGCAACTATTGATTCAATGGGATAAATAGATCTCAACCCTATGTTGGAAGGCATCGTTGTTGGGAGGAAGAGTCCTTAAACAACCCAAGAGTTGGAATGATAAGTTCTGACGATGATGATGAAAGTCTTGAGACGAGACGAGGATCGTTGATCTTTCAGAGTAACCTTCGAAATATATGGACCGTTGATACCAGACACATCATCATCGGGGTATGGATGGTCATAATTTCACGAGATTCATTGATCAACATATAGGCGAGAGTTGATCTCTGTCATAGATTTCCAAAGGACCCTTATAAGTGATAAAGGGGGTGATGAGGTCATGTTGACGTGGCATGCTAGTGTGGTAGCCAACATGTTCCCTAGTGTGACAGGTGTCACCTGTTGAGTGGTCGGAGGGATTGGAGTGGTCTCCAAAGTACTTGAAGCCCTTATTTCTTCAATTCCAACCTAGACTATTAGATCAATATGATGTTGGATACTAGTCTTTCATTGGAGGATGACTAGTAGAGGCTTGGAGAGAGGTTCAAAGGATGATCTGATGACAAAAAGGGGGCTTAGGTATTTGACTTCATTTGTTGATTGGTGAGTGAGTAAGGTGTAATGAAAACCGTTGATCTTGGTCACATCGTTTTCGGGAGTGGGATGTTGGTAAGGTTGGGGTGTAGACTCCAAAGTGTCGATGACGATGAAGGTTCCAGGATCAATGTTATCCATTCATTGACGGGTAGACGAGGAAAGAACTACAATTTTTGATCTATCATGGAACTCACATAACTACATAAGGAGAGGTTAAGGGATGTGTGTTAACCTCTATGCAAGTTTTAAGCGCTAACTCGTTCGCAGCCATTGAGGTTAGGTCCCGAAAGTTGTCGGATTTGGGTAGTTCGATGAAAGTGATCATCGTCTTAACTTTGGTTGGGGTGTTGATAACTCCATGGGAGGAGGACCTCGAAAACAAAGGTGGGCACAAGGGATCCAAGCCATTGGATTCTAGTTCTAAGGACCATCGGATCTAGGAGGGTTCTGATAGATGGATCATCGTCGGAGCATTCAAGATAGAATTTTTAGCGCTCCACTAAAGTGAAGCCCGACGACGATGTTAGGATTATGTGGATAGAAATCCTGAAACGATGAGTTGGGAAGGTGCCATATTGACACCATGTCAATGCCACGTTGAATGGCACAAGTGACAAGGTGCTACGTAAATGCCACATGGCAGTGAGGTGGATTTAGACCAAGAGAGTCTGGGATACTTTGGGAGGCTGTATCTTTGGATCTAGAGTTCGGTTTTAAGTATGTATACAATCGTTTGAAGGATTTCAATGAGATGAATCCATCTGTGAGGTTTATTTAGAGAGAGGAAGGGATTGGAAGAAGAGAAAATTGGATACCCCATCAACCTGAGTGAGGATAAGGGGGTCAGGTGTGTTACAATTTTCTACATTGTTTGTTCCATATTTTCCCCTTTTTCTTAAACTCATCTTCATTGATTTTATACAAAATCATGTCAATGTCCATGGGTGCCATTTTTCTCTATATAGACAAAGTTTTTTCATTGCCCCAATTTTATTGAGTGTAGTCATGTTTCATTTAGGAGGATCTCATAACAGGAGTTGTATTTTACTCTTAAACAACTTTCTATGAAAGGTTTTTGCAGTCACTTAACCTGGTCCCATCTTTTTCTATATTTTTTTGGTCTTCATAATTCACAT
The DNA here is from genome assembly GCA_009831015.1 of Picea engelmannii. Taxonomy (NCBI): domain Eukaryota; kingdom Viridiplantae; phylum Streptophyta; class Pinopsida; order Pinales; family Pinaceae; genus Picea; species Picea engelmannii. The sequence continues at coordinate 7,578 of ML864125.1, read as the reverse complement.
CCATAAAGGATCATTGGAGATTTGAGCATTTGAAAGAGGGAGCCCAATTTTTGTTAGTGCTAATATTTTATTCTCCTACATTTATTATGTTGGAGGAAGAATGCTTCGTACCTTAACATCTCATTAAGATCTAGTCCCAAGTATTTGTAATTTTGGGATATCTTTAGTAGCTAACCTCCAATGCTGATTTGTGACTATTTTGTTCCTTTTTAAAATATTGAAATTGTTTATATAGTATTTTTGTTTTTTATTAGCATGTTATCTACATTTCCCTCCCTATAACATTCTTGTACATGACTTGTCAAGATCTTTTTATTTGTTCAACACCTTTCTTTTTTGGTATCCCACTCTTTGAACCAATTTCTACATTATTCATTCCATATTTCTTCATTTTTTTTAAAAACATCTTCCTTGATTTTATTTAGAATCATGTAAGACCCCCAGGTTGTAATTGTATATATGTACACATGATCTTTTAGGCTAGTGAGCTAGTATGTTTTGGGCGAGAGTTCCTATGTATGTGTGATATTAGAGTAGAGAGCCTGTACGATGAAAGGTCGATGAGCCTAGCATTGTACATTGTAATCACTCTCGTATACATTAATAAACTACATCATGGTTGCAGACCAAGTCAGAAAAAAGAGTATGGGGGGATAAGACTCCACGAGAGTGAAAGGTGAGGGGGGCTAGGTGTTGGGTATGTGTTATATTCTTTGCACGAGTAGTAGTGTCTGAGCATATGCACCGAGCATGCAGGGGGGTTTGGGCGAAGCTCCCGCAAGAAAAAAAATTCTACCTCGAGAAATGTGTCACGTGCCTCGGGAAACATGTCATATATTTAGGTAGTTTTTCGGCACATGGTTTTTGCCGATGGTTTTCTATTTCCGGTTAAGGAATTAGGGTTGTGGACTAATCCAAGTCAGTGGGTTATGGTTTTGGATGCCATTGGATCCTATATGTATATTGTATTGTAAACAATACATGAATGAATATAGAATATGTTGGTTTTCCCGGTTTGGGTTTCCAAGGGAAAAATATCTGTGTAATGTTTGTATTTGTCATTGTATATTTTCTATTCTTTTACTGAATATTTGTTTGCAATAGGATATTGTACAAGGTTAAAATCTACACTAGGGAGCCTAAGATGGGGCTAATGCCAAAATAATATAATATTCCAAGCAAAATTTACATGGACATTTTAGCCTAAGTTTGGGAATTCCAAAGTGTTTCTTTGAGTGCCAAATGGAAATATAAGGTCATGCATACTTAAAAAAAAAATTCAATGGAAAATAATTCCATTCCATTTTGATTCTAGTTTAATTATAGTCTAGCCCATTATGATTCCACACTTTACCATTCCTTGCCATTGTGACTAGTGCCTGTGGAGTTCGTGCTGGAGGGTGAGCTAGGGAATGTTTGTAACCATGTGTTTTGTGTGAATCCATGGAATTCTAGGTAAGTTTTGTCGAGGATTCAATGCACAATTTGCATTGGGTTTCCTTGAAGAAGGATGGAGCCCCTGAGTGAGAATTGTTTGGGTGAATTCCCAAGGTGTGAATCTTTGAAGGTGCATGGAGACTCCTAAGTGAAATTGGATTTCCTGGAACCATAGACATCTAATAATTCTTAGCCGGCTTGTGCTAGAGCCTTGGAAGGGAAGTGGGATATCCCGAGGGACTATAGTGCAGAGAAGGGGGTACACTTCCTTGGGTTGTGTAGGCTAATGGGGAATGGGAGGCTATAGGTTGAAATTGTTGTTGGAGTTTGGTTCCTTGGATAGAGAACACCTACATTGATTGTGAGACCATAACTAGCTTTATGTAAGCCTCTTCCCTAGTGGAGTCATAGCCCTAGCTCAGGGGTGATTTGCTGGTAAGAGATTCAGACTAGCAAGGTCTATGGATAAGAGTAACATCTAAAGTCTACATCCAATTGGTGACATTCACATAGGATAATTTTTATGATTATGATTTTATGTGATTAATGTTATTTTTATCTATTGTACATATGTTGTTTATGGTTATATGTGTTTATGCGTATTTATGTTGTTGTTCTGGTTATGTTTTATGTTGCATGTCTTGGTAGTATGCATTATGAATTCATGACAGAGCAGAATTAGGGTGAATAGGGGTTATAAATTTTGGTATGAAAGAAAAATGTGGGTAATTGTTAGCCCATGGTAAAGCCAAGAACGTATAATGACCTAACTAATGGTATCAATGTGTTAAATGATGGTAAATACAAGCTAGGCTTGAATAAAATTGGAAATTACAATGTGTACATAGCAGGAAATTTGTAGTAACATGGCTAATCTTGGAGTTGGGTGCAAACTACAATTATATTTTGGTATCAGAGTATATAGTTAATGGAAAAATTGTCAAATTCAAAAGTACGATAAGAGGCAAATGGAAAATGGAAGCGTAGACTTCCCAAGGTCGCGCCAGGTAAATCACCGAATTAATCAGGACCATTGAATGCCGGGGAGATCTGGACCGTGGGATCCAGATTGTCGGGCCCGCATAGAATAGAAGTTTGGGAAACGGTGGAGCGTTGTCCACGGATTCACCGAAACAGGGGATCCTGACGCATGTCTGAGAATTGACCCTAGATTCCGAGCGAAGGGTCATGTAGATGAAAGAGCCAAGAAAACCTTAGCCTTGGTCTTTTCGGTTTTCGGATTCCGGGAGTCAGGGAAAATAGAATTCCTTGCAACGGGAATTCTGAAATCGCGAAATGCGAAGCGTCCTTTTTAATTTGGATCGTGGTCACCACCAATGGTCGCGTGAGGAAAGGGTGTAAGCTAGTATAATGAGTAGTGCATGAGTTTAATGCACCGAGGAGCTTCCTATTAAGAAGCCTGATACTCATACCAGTAAGGTATGAATGATATATAAAACGTGCAAGTAATGCACATGTATGATGTAAGAGTATAAGTATACTAAAGGCCCAACATGATGGCCCTGATGAGTGAAACGTGAGGCAAGACTCACACTTGCCAAAAATTGAATGAATACCATGGATGCATGGTTGACTCCATTCTGAAGAGTCGTGAAGGATCTGTCTTGAAGGATAACTTAAAGGGAATGTACTCCATATCCCCAGGAAAAATCTAGTGCAATTAAATGAAAGAGTAAACGAGCAAGGATGCTCTGTTGAAGGATAACCTCGAAGCTCTGTTTTCGTCGTCGGGGGAAAACGGAAGCGTAGACTTCCCAAGGTCGCACCAGGTAAATCACCGAATTAATCAGGACCGTTGATTGCCGGGGAGATCTGGACCATGGGATCCAGATTGTCGGGCCCGCATAGAATAGAAGTTTGGGAAACAGTGGAGCGTTGTCCACGGATTCATCGAAACACGGGATCCTGACGCATGTCTGAGAATTGACCCCAGATTCCGAGCGAAGGGTCATGTAGATGAAAGAGCCAAGAAAACCTTAGCCTTGGTCTTTCAGGTTTTCGGATTCCGGGAGTCAGGGAAAACAGAATTCCTTGCAATGGGAATTCCGAAATCGCGAAATGTGAAGCGCCCTTTTTAATTTGGATCGTGGTCACCGCCGGTGGTCGCGTGAGGAAAGGGTGTAAGCCAGTATAATGAGTAGTGCATGAGTTTAATGCACCGAGGAGCTTCCTATTAAGAAGCCTGATACTCATACCAGTACGGTATGAATGATATATAAAACGTGCAAGTAATGCACATGTATGATGTAAGAGTATAAGTATACTAAAGGCCCAACATGATGTCCCTGATGAGTGAAACGTGAGGCAAGACTCACACTTGCCAAAAATTGAATGAATACCATGGATGCATGGTTGACTCCATTCTGAAGAGTCGTGAAGGATTTGTCTTGAAGGATAACTTAAAGGGAATGTACTCCATATCCCCAGTGTAACACCTTGTTTCCCCCAGATTGTAAATATAACTGAACTGGCCAAGGACTATGGCAAAACTCATAAGTATGAATATGTGATGTAAATGGACCTGCAGGAAGGGGTCAATGAATGTAAATAACAATTTGAATTTATTGCAGAACTGCTGAGAGGGGATGTGCGGAAAAGAGACCACGATGGTGGTGGAGGGCACCTTGAAAAAAAGGGGCGTTAACTTCCACGAAGAATTAAAAATACCGTATTTGGACTCCACTGGCCCGGAGAACCAAAAGCGACTCGCTAACCCTGAAATAAATGCCTTGCAGGCTGGTAGGTTGATGGCTTGATGAGGGATGGGGAGGTGAACCGCCTATCCGTAGAGTCATCATGACTGACCAGCGCGAGGGTAATCGTGCCACATGCAACCTCGCGAGAGGATAAGGTGTATGGCAGAAGCGATTGAAGGGGGAAGACGCGAGGGGAACTCTGGCAGTTTTTCTACGCAGAGTGAGTGATCGCAAAGAGGAGGGGATTGCAACCTTCGCTCCTGGGCACTGGCAGACAGAGAGACGCAGGTCTCAGGACATCGTGGTCTCAGCTCGGGGGTGGCTAGTGGTAAATCCATTAGGAGTCACTACGCCTACGGTTGGGTGGAAACGAGCAC